>NW_006495273.1:5487555-5513056 GCF_000471905.2 Amborella trichopoda | reverse complement strand
AACGTCCACTTGTTAACCCAAACTTAACCTACGCAACCAAACGTAGCCCTCCAACCTTACCGTCTCTCTATCGTAGACCTCCTCTCTATCTCTCCGAACCCTACCTCTCTCTCCTCGAACCTACCTCTCTCTCTCTCTCTCTCAAACATCTTTGCTCATCGGAGAGGTTATGATTGTGGGGTTTTGAAGAGAGGACTAAGGAAGATGGGCCTCTCGTTTTTTGCTTGAAACTTGTGGGTTTTAGGAGATTTATCGCTAATGGCGGCTTTGGATTGGAGCTCTCTTTGCTCTTTATGACGCAGTTGGAGATCTTATTGCTCGATCTCTATTCAATTCGTGAATTTGTGGCCCCTAGAGTCGCGTTCACGTTCTATCTTCTGTGATCCAATTATAAGCAATTGTAGATGTTAGGCATGTGCTGGAATCGAACCCAATCCACTATCCAGGTGGTTGGAATGGGTTGGAATGTGTTCGAATCGCCTAAGGATGTTTGATGAGACTATTTGGGCAATTAAAGATATTAGGCATGTGCTGAAATTAAAAAAAAACTTGATTTCACTCTCTTCTCTAGATTCGGAAGGTTACAAGTTTACCAGTCAAAGTGGAATTATTACCCATGGATATTGATCATCCTTCACATGCCTCATATAAGTCAAACCATGATCTATGTGGGCAAATGTGATGGGTGACTCCACTATCAAGTATCCAATTTTGATAGAATATTTAATTATATGCCACCATCAATACTTCATCTTCAATGAACCTGGATGTAGACTCTTCAATTTGATTTGCTTCATTCTTGGATTCACTTGGATTTTCACCTCCCGCATTAGGAGATTTGGAAAAATTCACTTCATTTCTTTTAAAACAATTCTTCCTTATATGATTGGGTTTCCTACAATGCCAACACGCATTCTTGTTATTGGGCCATCTAGATTTTGATTGAAATCATGAATTACTTTTTGAATGATTTCGTGAAGAATCAACCCGTTCATTCGATCGATCTCTTATCACAAGAGCATCCGTCTTCGATTTTACCGAACTTTCCAAAGATGCCTTTATTCGAACTTCATCAGCAAGTAGGGCACTACACACCGAGCCCAAATCAAGAGAATCATCTTTACTACAACTCAATATAGTAACAAAGTTATCATAGGATTCCGGCAATGAAAAAAATAAGGTGACCGCCTTATCTTCATCGTCCATTCTCGCACCAATGCTCTCAAGTTGACAAATGATGTTATTAAACTCATTCAAGTGTTCCGACATATTTGCACCTTATTTCATTATCAAATAATATAATTTTTTTTTTAAGAAAATTCAGTTTGTGAGAGATTTTGTTTGATACAAACGTTCAAATTTTTCCTACAAATCTTTTGCTGTTTTTTCATCTACAATATTAAACAAAACTTCATTCGCTAAACACAAGCGAATTGTGGCTCGTGCCTTCATATCAAGTTCGTCTCAATCATCATCGGTCATATTGATTGGTTTTTTATCTTTTCCAAGTAATGTCTTGTGTTGCCCTTGATGTACCAATAAATCTTGTATTTTTAATTTTCAAATTTCTAAATTATCTTTCCCATTAAACTTCTTCACCTCAAACTTGTAAGATGTCATTTTTCAAAAAATACTACAGTAGCTCCTTGAGCTCTGATACCACTTGTTGTAAAATAGGGATAACCCAATTATCCCTTTGAGCAAATTGAGATATTTCAAATCCTACTAGATGTGGTGAGCACTCAACCGCAATGATTTGAGAGAGAGGAGAGAGGCTTATTAAAGTTGGAAGAGAGCGAGTATATCGTTTTGAGCTTAGAGAAAGAGAGAGCAAAAAAGAGCATGAAATAGAGGGAGAGCAAAAATGTGTGTGTGTGCAAGAGAGAGAGCAAGAAAAACGTTTCTAGTTGTAAGGAGAGTGCAAAAAGTAGAGTTGAAATACGTTTTGGACTTTGGGGTTTGATTTGGGCCACTTGTTTTATAGCCCGACCAGGCCCGAAAATAGCTTCTTATTTTATTACCCGGCCTAAAACCCGAATGTTGGCCTGAATTAGGTCAGTAAACGTTTTAAAACTCAGGTCGGAGCTAATGCCCAACGCACGGTCTGATCCTTTGGCACTCCTACAAAAGAGTAACTCTGGATGCAAAAAAATGATCAATTCGAGCTAAAGCCTTATGTATGTACTTAGATATCAATATGATGATATTTTGTCATATTTAATTTGCATTGAATGAAGCACTATAGAAATTAATTTGTCCTTGTATGTGGAGTTTAATATGAATATGAGAACGAACATAACTAGAAATGGTTACATCTAGCATATGTGACTGCAGAAGGGTTTTGCAATGATCTCCAAATAAATTAATGAATTTTGTCGATGTTAGTACTTTAAAAATTGATGACCCAAATCAGAATTTGCTGATTCAAATTGAGAATAGGCCCGGTTGATTTGGATCCCATGAAATATTAGGAAACCACCGGTTCACCCTCTGGATTGGCTGACTCTTCTGTGACAAAGCCAGCTGAATCTGCCAAAGAAAGGTCAGGTCACCCGGTTCATTAATGAGCCTTTTTTATTTAGTGGTTATTATTTTCCTAATTTTCAAATTCTTTTATAGCGCTGGCACACTGCTACATGATATTTAACAGAATTGCACCTTCTATATATGCAGCATGAGATTAAGAAACTTTTATAAAAACTAAAATAGAATACGTTGGGAAATATATTATTGTTTCCAAATATTTTTTATTTAAATAAAAAATAAATGAAATCTCAACAAATTGGAAGCTATGACAGATAAAGAGTAGTCCAATATGTTTGTCACAGAAAGAGATGTCCAATGTGGTTGTGTGCATGTGTGTGTTTTTGAGAGAGAGAGGGATGCACATTGTCTTTGTATATTGTGTGAGAGAGGTCCAATATGTTTGTGTTTTTGTACACATATATATGTACATGTGATTGTGAGAGAATGTCCAATGTGCTTTTTGTATGTGTATATGTGAGAGAGATCCAATGTGTGCGAGAGAATATCACACACAAAAATGACAATTAGCATCATAACAACGGCATAAAAAATCACAAAAATTATTTTCTCCCTTGTTTCTTTACTAAATGTCACAAAATTAGTATAAAACATTTTATAAAAGTATTGTATCAAAATTAGTATAAAAAATAGAATAAAATTTGATATCAATAGACACTCAGAAAGAAACATCTCCATTTGCACATGTGTTTACAAAATACTAAAAATATATAATACACTACCCCCAATTTTTTTGAAACTTTAAAAATAATATTTTTAGAATTTTTAGTGACTTCTTGAAAATTTTTAAGGCTGGATCCAACTGATTTTTCGATCCAGATTGCCGATCCGACCCAAGTTTTTAGATGATCCAGTCCACCAATCTGGTTTTTTAAACCATGGCTGATGTAAATGATTCATGTTGGTTTAAGTGCTATGAGATATACATATTATGATATGAGCATATTATTGGGTTTACTGATAGTCAAAATCATCACACCTATATTTTCATTAAAAGATTGAGGGTATTATGATAATTTTTTTGGAAAGCAAGAAAGAAACATATTAATCTTTATATAAGGGGGTTAAAGAAATCATAATACACATCCTTTTAAGAATCACCCATTTTGGGTTTATGGAATGGGATATCCAAGAAAGAAATAGGTCCCCAAGAGAGAGACATGACCTCATAGAGAGAGGCAATTTTCCCATAGGGTTTTAGTTATTAAATTTCCACTTCTAAAGAGAGAAAGTATTTTTGTTGCTCTCAAGATTTATTTCCAGTAGCAGTGTAGCGGTAGGAAAGATGAAGTTGATCGATAGTATTGTTCAGTTGGGAGAGTGGATTTGGAAGGGAAGATCAATTAAATTTTAACAATATTTTAGAGAGAGGTATATCTCTTGTACCTCAAAACTATAATCTTTATTGAGATAATGGTATTTTTACTTGCCGAAACCATAACCTTACAGGGTGAACCACATAAAATGTGTACTCTTATAATGTGCCTTTTCTATTTATTGAAATCTTATATTTTGCTTCTAGCAATCATGTACACTCCTTGGTGGGGATCCTCGTGTTAGGGATTCCTAGTTTGGTAAAAGTGAGGGGTTCCTATATGACCCCTATGAAATGGTTGGAAAAAATTTCTTTTGGTCATATATGAGCATCGTTATAAAGAGTAGGTTTGACCAATCAAACCAACCGTTAGACTGACCTTGACTAGAGTAGTCTAAAGGAAAAACTTGATTTGATAAAAAAGGTTCAAAAACAAATTTTGGCTGGTTTTGACCAACTGGACAAGTCATATTTAACAAGTTCGAAAAGTTAAATAATGTTGGACATTTTTTTTATAATGCCATATTTAACAAGTTCGAAAGGTTAAATAATGTTGGACAACTTTTTTATAATGTATTTTGAGATTGTGTACAATGAGACTATTTATCTTTTTTATAGGGAGGTCACAATTACTTATAATCATCCGATGTGAAATTTGGTGGCTTAGGTGTGTCATAAAGTTCGAGAAAATTTCTTTTGAACTTTGAATTTGGTCAATGAAGTAAATGCAGCGACCCAATTTCGCATCTAATAGTCAAGATTAATTGTGACCACCTTGTACCAAAGGTAAATAGTCTCATTATATACTTTTCTATGTATTTTATATCTTTAAGCTATTATTCCTACATTTATATTTTGTCTTTAAAAAATCTAGTATAATTGGTCCAACAAGCAGTCCGACTAATTTTAATTGAACTAGACCAGGCCAATTTTGATTGAACTAGACCCTAAATGCTTATACACAATTGATTTGATTGGTGGCTAAACTAGTCATGACTAGACACCAAACGGTTTGGTAGCTGGTTGGACTCTAATAACATTGATGTCAAGAGAAATATTATGGCTTTTGATGTCCGTGAAAAGGTAGTTCCTTGCCTCCTGGATGCATGTAGACATGGAAAGGGGGTAGTGGCCTATCAAAATAGCATATACATGATGCTCGGCTTGGTTATGATTCCACAAAAGAATTTGTTGATTTGTGGATTCTTTGCAAATTGAGATTGTTTATTTTGCCACCATATATACGTATATGCCTATCTTGCATATTGCATGCTAGATCCAAACCTATGTTATATTTGAAGGTAGGACAAAGTCCTATATAATGTTGTGAAACAATATCATATGGTATACGTTTCCAATAGGAAAGATGCTTCATTTCTAGGAATATAAACAAGGTAGTGTATGCGATTTTATTGACCCATAAAGGACATATGAACTCTTATTTATTTAGTGATCTTTTGTGAATTGCTAAATTTAATAGGGACTTGAATATTTAATGGAATAGCAAACTAAATTAGAAAGTAAAACTACCATGCTTATTCGTATTGCAAATTTGAATATAAATTTTCAATATGTGATCTTTTGTGAAATCCTAGTGGTCATGAGAGCATTGAGATTAATTCCAACTTATAGGATATGCATGCAAATTGAATGTCTTTGGAAACCAAGAGAAGTTTTACAAATCGTAGGTGTACACTTTACATTTTGAACTATTGGATGGCAGGGGTGCCAAATCTGATATGAGGTTTCGCATTTCTATTATGCGAGATGCCTATGACAAATCATCTGAATCTAAGACGTGAGACGATTGACAACCAATTTCCAATGGTTTTACTATTGAAGAATGTGTTAAATATGTGCATTTTCCAGCACTTGTTAGTACCATTAAAGACATATGTTTATCTATGAGTGACACAATGCACCTGGTTGGCAGTGACTGTGAATGTGTTCGTCGCACATAGATACTACAATCACTGAGATTATACGTAGGGGTGGCAATGGGCCTGGTGCCCAGGCTGATTTGGTCGGCCCGACACTAAAAAACTAGGGCTTGAGCAATAAAACGTTGCCCGAGGGCCGGGCCTGGGTCATGGCAAGAGAGGCCTAGCCCGGTCCTTCACTCATTTCTTTAACTTTTTTGCTTTGTTTTCTTTAATTTTACCTGGTTCTTACGAAATAGGGCCGGGCTAGGACAAGGACTGGCCCAGTATCCTGCCTGCCTTTGATTATACTTAAAAGGATATGGGGTATCGACTCATGATTGACAAACCTATGCAGCACTTGGCTTGGATGAGCTGTGAGAAACTAAAGCAAGTTTTACATTGATTGAAACTAATTGGGGTGAAATCTCATCAAGTTAATTCTTCTTGAAGGAAATACTAGCATCTACCAATGTTCCAAATATTAAATCTACGTTATCATCGATACTAACTTATCTTAAGCTTGAAGATATAATGTTCGTAGTTTGGTTGATAGCAATAGAAATCATATTGCAGATTTCAGATCTAAAGTCCATCCCTAACATGGATTTTTGAAGGCGGACTTGAACAGTGGCCAAGTTTTGTCAATACCATGTGTTGAAGCCAAAATTTTCATTGATTTTTATGCATCTATACATGTACCATGGAACTTGTATTGCAGAAAAACCATGAGATTTTTGGAGGTTTATGAAAAATACTGGAGAACTTTGGAGAATGATCAACATTTGCCATTTTCCGAAAGAAGAGAGGTGAAGTTAACTACATCAATAAGGCATATATTAAAGATAAATTGGTCGCTTTCTAACAGTGGTAATAGGAATCAAACATCAGGAACCTTCTTCCACATTGGAAAAGGACGAAGCATCAACTATGGTAGTGGATGTCACTTTGTGTAATGTTGTATTTATGCTGTTGAGGACCCCGCCATTACGTGTAACAGTCAAAATGACAACCTAATCGAGCAAGAAAGATTAATTTGGAGGAAAAATTTATATACGGTTGCCATCGTATTATATAGAAGTAAGATTCGTCAGAAAACTCCACTAGAAAAGAGTATTCTGAAGTTTGAAAGCCTTCTAATCAATTGTCTCGACCTCAAGATCCACTTTTTTTAACTTTAAATTTCATAATTCGAGTTGAATATGGATTTTCAACATCACAAGATTTCTGATATCAGAACTACATATTCTGGTAATATTTAGAGTTGCAGTTTACTTGTAAAATATGAAGTGTACACTTTATACAAACCTCATCCAATTTAGAGCTTGTGACTGGAAGACAACGATAATTTGTATGGTTTAGAGCTTGGAATTGGAAGATAAGGCAATGGCGAGGTTGATGAGATCCTTCCTAAGTATCTTCCCCGAAGATGTCTTAGGGATGCTTCTCACGAACATGACTCTTCGGATCTTCTTGTATGGCGCCACCTGCCATCACATATCCATAGAAACACAAATGAAACATAGGCCCCCTCAATTGAATTTAATGTAATAGTACTACTTTTTTTTTGGAAATGCATACAACGAGACTATTTACTGTTGATCCAATGAAGTCACAATCATCATTTATTGTTAGATTTAAAATATGGTGATTGAGGATGTATAATTATTTGGACACAAAGGGCAAAATAAAATTTCTCGAATGTTGTGACGTACTTTCATGCATTGGATTTCACATCTAATGGCTAAAACTGATTTGACTAATTATGACCTCTTTGTACCAAATATAAATAGTCTCATCTTTTTTTTTTTTGTCTTGCACTCGTATTTACCCGATCCGCCACAAAACTAAGAAGGGTGGCATTTGATAAGTGAGACTCAACCTTTTTGACCACAAAGGCGACAGGAATTTGTCCAGCTTCTTTGTCAGGAAACCTACAATATACCAAGTGAACCACAATCTGTTGAATTATAGAGGGGAGAAAGTATGATTCTTTAGAATTGGAGGGACAAGTTACATCATAACATCTTTCCAATAACTAAACAAAAAATTGAAGTGAGATAGGTTGAAATAGGCGTGCTTATAATTTCATCTACAACTTATCCTTCGCTTTTATGAGCATAATTTAAAAACATACTCTTCATCCCTAATTCCTATTTAAGGTTACTGAGAAAAGTCGGACGATTTAATGACCCAGCCTATGGCCGATTGCATGTATGCCCGATTACCTCAACTCAATCTAAAGGATCAATTATAGGACTGGCAACAGGTCGGGTATAGATTAGGATCCCGGGTCTAGTTGGGTCCATTGCCGCCCCTAATCAATTTGGACTTTCCTAAAACCGTCCAATTCAAGAGTCAAGCATCACGAGAAAATGTCCAATTCGAGAGCCATCCACCTGAGATTGGAATAGATGTGAAGAGTCGAGACTTAAGACCGTTCCAAAGTGAAGCTGGACCACGACCTTAAAAGTTGTGGCTTAAATCTCAGAAAGCGTAGCGTGGTGGTGCAAGAAAAATCTAAAATTTAAAAATTGATCATCTCAGTTTCCGAGAAAATAAAAATCAAATTTTAAAAAGTTGTTTGGTAACATGTTATACGGGTTGTCTGATTTGAAATGTTCACAAATGGCTTTAATAAATTGAAACCTTTTACAGGCAGAAATAAATTCAATCGTCGGGTTTTTTAAGCTGCTTGACCTCTCTATCATATGAGTTGTGGTCTTTCATTAATGAATACGGTTTCTACGTCCATACGCGTCCTTGTAGAAATGTGTCCTCTCTTAAAGATCTATTTTTGAGGGATTTTTGGAATCAATTTTTAAAGATATATAATCTCTAACATGGAGATCATGAACATGTAAAAATAAATAAATTTTTAAAAATAAAAGTAATAGTTTTATAAAGAAATTCATTTAGTTTCACTTGTTTTTTGGTGGACCGTCTATTTGCATCCATCTTTAAAATGGATGCTTTGTATCTCTTGGGATCCTAATTGTAGAAATGTGTCCTCCATGAAACAATTTTTCTTTATTAAAAAGGTGCAGTTTATATAGAGCCGAGGCTCTAAACAATCAAAGTAAAAGCACACCTTCATATAGTATCAAGAAATGTGGTTTGAATATCTAAAATCTTTGTGATAGCCTTAAAATATATTTTTTTGTGATAGCCTTAAAATATATTTTTATCTTTAATTATAAAATTTAACGCATAAAAAATAGTGCAGTTTGCGCACATCTACGAGAACTCGTAAATCTTAAAAATTGACGGTTAAAAAATACATTACAAGATGTACTATTTTCAAATTTTGTAATCCATTTTTTTTCTCATATTGATGTCAAGATGATCAATTTGAAGATATTTAGACATCAAAACAACCTTTTCTAATGAAAGTTGTAAGGTTGACTCTAATTTTATTTTTTAGAGCGTCAACTCAATATAACTTTTTCCTGGGAAAATATGCTACTTGCTATAGTATGGATAGAAGACTCACGGCACGACTGCAGCATCTTCTACATTTGGATGGGTAAGAAGCAGAGCCTCGAGCTCTGCAGGTGCAACCTGATAACCTTTGTATTTGATGAGCTCCTTCAACCTATCCACCACAAAAAGGAAACCATCCTCATCAAAGTAGCATAAATCCCCTGTTCTCAGCCATCCCTCGGAATTCAAGGTCCCAGCAGTCGCCTCTGCATTACTGAAATAACCTGTAAAGTGAGAACAAAATAAAATTTAACAATTGGGTACCTCAACAGATCATATACACAACCCCTCTCTCCCTATTTCTTTTGGTTTCAGGCTTTCAGCATGCATTTGTTAGTGTTTGTGAGATTCTAATGGACATACCTTTCATGACAGAAGGCCCTCTGAGCCATAGCTCCCCTCGACGATTAGGCGGCATCGACTCACCGGTTTCTGGGTCCACAATCTTGGCCTCCATGTCTGGAATCAATAGCCCAGCAGAACCGTATCGCTTTCCCTCCTCCGGTGTCTCGGTCGACGCCCCAATGCCTGCAGTCTCGGTCATCCCATACCCCTGCGTGAGCACCACTCCCGGGAACCTTCTCAGAAATGCCTCCGTCACCTCCCTACTCACCGGCGCCCCACCGCACACAACATTCTTCAGTGATCCCAAATTAAACCTTTGTGACACTTCGCTTCCACCCAAAGCTACGAGTATGGGGGGCACGATTGGCAAATGAGTCACTCTGTATGTCTCAACCGCCTGTAACATCTCACTTAGTTCGAATTTTGAGATGACCACAGTGGTGGTGCCTGCTGCTAAAAGGCCGGTGGCAAAGCAGCAGAGGCCGTAGATGTGGAACATGGGTACGGTGCACAGAAAGGTGAGACGCTCCCCTGGTGAGTACCTCTTTTGCAACACCGAGACCATGGCTATTACATTGCGGTGGGACGAGGCCACACCCTTGCTCACACCGGTGGTGCCCGAAGAGAAGAGCAGGGTGGCCGTGTCGTCCTGCTTGATGCGTACCAATGGTCGCCTCTCTGGGTTGGTCCGCATCAAACGGTCTAATGTAGTGATGCAGGAGCGAGGCTCAGTGTCGCTTCCGATTAGTACAATTGGGAGGTTGGTGAGGCTGAGTTTGGGGATGAGCGCAGGGATCGTAAAAGCGAGGGTGGCATTGGAGTCGGCAGCTTGTTTGTGGATTTCGCCGGGGGTGTTGAGGGGGTTGGTGGTGGTGATGATAGCACCGATGGACATGACAGCCAAGCATATTATGGGAAATTGGATGGAGTTTGGTGAGAGCAGGAGGATAACATCACCTTGTCGGACACCGAGCTCAGAGAGGCCGGCGGCAACTGAATTCACGGATCGCCAGAGGTCGATGTAGGCGAGGGTGCGGCCGGTGGCAGCTTCGATGAAGGCTATGTTGCCCTTGTGAGGCTGTGACGAAATGAAGGTGAAGGCATCCAAGAACTCATCAGAAGGGAGGGGGATGGATTTCCTCTTGCTGTAGAACACTCCATTCGATTTGCAGAAGCCGCATCTCCGGTCAATACAAACTCCTGTCATCTCTCCCACCTGATCATGAACGTGCAATGCCAAACTAAAAGTTGGTTTTTATTTTGGGCAAAAAGAAAGCGGTAAAAAGCTACACCAGGTAGTATCGAATTTGATGCGAGCCCGTGGATTTTTTGGCGGGCAAAGACAATATCTGTGAAAAGAGAAGACCCCAGGAACTTGAGTCGTCTTTCCTTCCATAACACGTTTCTATGAGTCATCATACGACCGTAGACTACAAGGGCCTGTTTGATAACACACTAGATTTTGGAGGTGGGAGTGGATTGTCTCACTTCCATGTTTGAAATCAGGAACATTGGAAGGGCTGTATTTTAGCTCCTTATATTTTAAGGCTATCATAAAGATTTTTAATATTGAAACCACATTTATTAACCGAAGATGTGCTTTAGTTAGATTGTTTAGAGCCTCGGCTCTATACAAACTATACCCTATTTTTTTCCTTTTTTTTCTTAATGCCTAATTGCGCCCTTCCCTAACAAATAATGGAAGGGTTTCTCTCATATTCATGTGAGATTTCCTTCCTCTCCCATAATTCACCTGCCTGAAATTCGCCCCAAGGAAATGACACCGTTTAAAAACATAAACTTAAATTGTGGGAAAGCTAAAAGATTTCTTCCTCCCTAAGGAGGACATTACACATTGGTTTCCCTTTTAGATTTTAAATTTCGGGGATTTAATATTTACAACCCATATAAAAATCTCGGCAAAAAAAAAAATGAAATAAAATAAACCCTATACGTACTAGAAAAAACTTATGCCCAAAGATTGAATAGAGGCCGTCCAATTTTTTGAAGGGTATTTAAGTGTCACTAAACTTAAAATTTAATCTCTTTTTTTTTTTTTAAAAAGGCATATTTTTTCTTTTAAAAAATAATGTACATGTAATTATTATGTGTTTCTCAAAAGTTTAGACTAAAAAGATTCTCCTAAGTAGGTGTTTTGAGTGAGGGAGGAGATGAGTGTGTTTTGAGTCAGGGAGACAATGCACAGTTTCCTCCTTAGGGAGGATAGTATATGCGGTTACAGGAAATATAATTTGATTTAATCTTAATCACTAGCGAACGCTGCAGTCACTGACACATGCGCGCCACACACACATGCACGCCACAGCTCTCGCTCGCTCTTCTTCCCCTCTCTCATGCATGCCACGATTCTCTCTCTCTCTCTTTCTCTCTACTTTTAACATGTGCTTCACACACAACATATGTGACTATGATAATACTCTCCAAGGCAATCATATTTTTTTCTTCTACACAGGTATGTTGATTCTATTTTCTTTTGATATTGTATATTATTTGGATTTTTGTTTTTTCTTCTTTTCTTTTCTCTTTATAGTTTTTCTTTTCCAGGAACCCATAGATGAAGCCCATCTACAAGCCATGAAAGAAGCAAAAAAGATGAATCTAGCTGCCTTGGTTACTTTAAGAGAGAACCTAGATGAGTCTTCATTTAGCTGCTCATTGGTTATTAGAATTCTTTGATAGTACTAATATATTAATTGTTTATCGGTTATACTTCTATATGTTAAATGAAGTTATGCAAGGCAATCATATGTTTTTCCTCTACATTGGTATGTTGAATTCTATTTTCTATTTTCGTTTGAATTCTATTTTTTATTTTCTTTTGATATTATATATTGTAGATTTTTTTTTTTTTCTTTTTTTTTTCTAGGAACCCATAGTTGAAGCCCAGCTACATGCCATGGAAGAAACAAAAAAGATGTATCTAGTAGCCTTGACTACTTTGAGAGAGAACCTAGATGAGCATACATTTGGTTGTCCATTTGATATTGGAGTTTTTTGGTATTACTTTTGCTTAGAATTAATGTAGGAACTAAATCATTTTAATTGGTTATCGGTTGTACTTCTATATGTGCAATGAAGTTATGCTCATAGATGATAACATATACCTAATAAATTGTATTAGTCGTCATGCTAGAACCTATGCAACATTTTCATGAAGAAGAGTGAATGTTATATCATCATCTTTGCATTAAACGAATTTTCATTTCTTATGTGAAACTCATTGTTTAATTGCAGCAATTTATTTTTTTGATATATGAATGTTTACAGCGTGAAATCGAGAAGATCTAAAATCTAAGATCCCCTGATCTATTGCTATAAAACTAGTTAATTAAAATTTTGATGGAGAAGTGAGGACAATTGAATTATGATTTAGAGACTAATTAACCTCCAGACGCCAATGTCTCTTCAAATCGTTGGCAGTGCCACCAAGATCTTTTCATCAAAATAAATGAAATCTACTGCAAAATTAAGTCTATTTAAAATAATCCAAGTAACTAAAATTAAAGAAGAGAAGGAAAGGAAAGTTTACTTCCTCGGACCAGTTGGCCCTGAATGCCCAAAGTTGGTGGTGCCGCCCATATCAGGCCAAAGTTGGTGGTGCCGCCCATATCAGGACCACGGGTTATTTACGCATCTTTTCCTTGCCTTCATATTTTCTCTTTGAAATTGGTTGATTTTCCCCTCTGAGATCTGCTGGAAATGTTGGCTATGGATGGTTGAGAGAGAATAAAATTAAATATAGGGTTTTTGTAGCTTAGATCTAGGATCATGGCTTCTAGGATCTAATGTTTGAAGGCTAAAGCTCTAGGCTAAGATTAAGAGGATCTAGGCTAGGGCTTTTTCTTTGGAATTTGGTTTAGAAGACTGAGGTTTAGGTATTTTGAGGGTTAGGCTTCTTGATTCTAGGTTTTCTCTAGGAACCAGGTCTCTAAATCTAAGGTTATAGCCCTCTTTTTGAATGACCCGAATAGAACTATTATATAGCCTTCAAAAGTCGGTTCTAAGTTGATTGAGAATGATACCCAATGGATTTCTACAGAAAATTTGAGCTTATAGAGTCAAGAGGCCATATAACACGACGTTTGTAGTCTTTTGGCCTAAACACCGCCAAATGTGGCATTTCAGATAAAGTTGCCTAATTTTTCGGGATTTCACAGATCTTCTTGATTTTGATCGAAATTTCGTATTTTCTTGATCATACTTATCGTAAAAGCTTCTATCTAAATCGATTTTTCCTATTTTCTAGTGTTTAGGATAACTTTCTAGATTTGAAGATGGTTTCCTAGGGTTTTAAGATTATCTTAGAGATTCTGTGAGATATTCTAGAAGGTTGGAACCATGGTTTGTGGGACTATGGACCATAAAAAAAAGGAGACTATGGTGTATTTGGTTCGGATGGTCCCTAAGGGTCTATTAGTTATTTTAGGGATTTAAAAAATAGGAAAAATAGCCAAATTCAAAATGGGGTGTCTACAGTTGCCCAACATTGGTTCTTATGCCAATCCTTGCCACTTTCAACTATTCTATCAAAGATCTTCAAGAGTCCTTTATTTGTAGCTTCAGCTTGACCATTCAATTGGTGGTAGTAAGGTGTGGAAATTTTTTATTTATCCCAAATTTCTTGCATAACTTTGACACCTTTTCATTTTAAAGTTGGTCCCATTATCAATAGTGATTGACTCTGGGACTCCAAATCTGAATATGATGTTGTTCTTTACGAAACGAACCATACGCTGACCCTTGATCTTGGCAAATGATGCAGTTTCTACTCATTTTGTGAAGTACTCTATTGTTGTCAATATGTAACAGATGCCCATTTGCAGCTTTTGGAGTAATCATTCCAATGATATCAAGACCTCATATAGCAAAAGGCCACACGGGTAGTGTTGAGTTAAGTGGCATGGATGGCGCATGTATGAGGTCCCCATAGAGTTGGCATTTGGGACACCTCTTAACAAATTTCCAATAGTCCTCAACCATAGTAGTCCAATAGTAACATTGACGTCTGATCTTTTGCGCCAAGGCGGCTGCTCCAATGTGTCCTCCTTCATTGTGAAACTCGGTCAAAACTTTATCTATCTCTGGTTGGTCAATACATCTAAGAATGATGTCGTCAAATGACCTTTTGTAGAGGACGTCGTCTCTGATCAGGAAGTTCATAGAAAATCTTTGGAGATACTCTTTACCTTTCTTGGTGGCCCCTTCAGGATACGTTCCATCTTTTAATAGGCATAGTGTGTCATGGAACCATGGATTTTCCTCTATCAGTGCATTCAAACCCACTTCAACCACCTCACCTTCATCTTGTTCTTTTTTTTTTTTTCTCTATTTTTGGTGTAGAAGGGTTGTGCTTATGTCTGATGTAAAACAACTATAGAGTAACTTCTTGAGGGATATCCACCATTGACGCGAGGGAGGATAAGGTGTTGGCGAACCCATTGTTTTCCCTAGTAACATGTTGGAAAGTTATCTGTTTGGTAAGGTCGTCATTTTTCATCCTTGACTTTCCATTTCCCTTGGACTTGGTTGATAATAAGGATGGAGTCATCGAACACTCGCAATTGTTGAATTCCCATCGCAATGGCATTCTCCAGTCCAGCTATCAAGGCCTAGTATTCAACGATGTTGTTGGTACATGGAAAGTCTAGCCTTATAGCTGTCGGCATCATGATTCTTTCAGGTAAGCATAGTATGATTCCTACACCTGCTCCATACTCATTTCGTGCACTGTCAAAGTATAGCTCCCAAGTTGGACCTTCAATTGTGAAGAGATCATCATCTGAGATATCTTTGTTAACATGAATGTTATCAGTCAATGCATTTTCGATTAAGTGATCAGCTATGGCTTATCGTTTAATTGAGTTCTGAGTAATATACTCAATGTAGAACTCACTCAATAGCATTTGCTACTTTGCCAATCGTCCATTAAGAACTGGTCTCTCAAGTAAGTCGGTTCTAAGTTGATTGGGAATAATTCCCAATGGAATTCTACAGAAAATTTGAGCTTATCTGATCAAGAGACCTAGACGCCACATAATGCGGCGTTTGCAAACTTTTGGCCTAAACGCTGCCAAATGCGGCGTTTAAGCTAAAGTTATCTAATTTTTCGGGATTTCACAGATCTTCTTGATTTTAATCCAAATTTCGTATTTTCTTGATCATACTTATTCCAAAAGTTTCTATCTAAGTCGTTTTTTCCTATTTTCTAGTGTTTAAGATAGCTTTCTGGATTTGAAGATGGTTTCCTAGGATTATCTTGGAGATTCTTTGGGATATTCTAGAAGGTTGGAACCATCGTCTGAGGGACTATGGACCACAGAAAAAGGTAGACTATGGTGTATTTGGGTCGGATGGTCTCTAAGGGTCTACTAGGGATTTCTAAGGCATTTTCAGAATTTAAAAATTAGGAAAAATAGGGAAAATGGGGAAAATAACCTCTTTTTTTTTACAATGGTATTAAAGTTTTATTAACCAGTCAAAGGCTACAGCCAATCAGAAAGGGTAAACATCCGAAATAAACATATTCTGCATAGACACCTCTCGTTTTGTCAATCGATCGGCAATGTCATTAACCTTCCTATACACATGCTGAAATGAGATTTGGCGACCCTCACACATATCCAAAATATTTAGCCATTTCCTCCTCAAGCTCCATGGTGGCTTGGATATCTTATTGCACCAATTTATCACATTCAGAGAGTCCCTTTCAATAATACATGGCATTCTAATATTCTTCTGACGCACAATCTGAACTCCACACTTTAACGCAACCAATTATGTTTCATTAGTTGTTACCTCTCCACAAGGGCTAGCAAAAGAAAAAAAATCACCTCTCCAAATGCATCTAACAAAATTCCTCCAACTCTAGATAGGCCTGGGTTTCTTAATGAGCTTCCATCGAAGTTAAGTTTGATACTCCCTAGCATAGGTAAGCTCCACCTACCTTTTGGTCTTACTTTCATTACTTTTGAAGCATCAAATTATGCAAATTAATCTCCACATTCGTTTTGTCCACTCCAAACCATATTTTGTCATGGACAACCACGTCTAAACCGAATGCATAATCTTTCGTTTAACCAATTCCACCTCCAGAGCTTCGTTATCAAAGGTCCTCAAATTGCGTTCCATCCATATCTCCTAAAAAACAAGAGCTCTTACCATCTCCCATATCATCTTGCCCACCATTGGTAAAAAATCCAACTCCATGCTACCCAAAATATTCATATGACTGCTCGACACCACCATCATATGCCCAATTTTTTGAAAGACCCATATCCAGAGGTGAGAAAAGAAAGGACAATGAAGGAAAAGATGATCTCCTTTCTCATCATTTTCGTCATAAAGTATACAAACATTTGTAATAACCATGCCCCTTTTTATGATCTTATCCACAGTAAGCAATTATACTTGAAGAAAAATCCATAAAAAAATTTGAATTTTGAAAGGAACCTTCTAACACCATATTCTCTTCAATAATGGCCTACTCCACCGAATCCTATCATGAAACAGTAGATTGTACGTCGAATTAATTGAAAAAATACCGTCATTCTCAACCAAATTCAAAATGGGGTGTCTACAATGAATCGTACAAGTGTAGTGTATTTTTAAGAAAATAATAATCTCTAGGTAATAAATATATTTAATATTATAATTGTAACAATTTGGTTATATACTAAGTAACAAAAATAAATTACTTTTATTATAATTTTCAATAATAATTATTGAATTTTATAAAATATATACTTATATAATACTACAATTGTCCCATGTTTTTCTCTCTATTCTTTCTCTTCACCAATATTCTCATGTATTACTCTCACTCTCCTAATAAATCAACTTTCCTAATTTCTATCCTAATAAATCTCCTTCCCTCATGCCATTTTCTTTCTCTTTTTCCTCCTCACCAATATTCTCACTACCTCCATACTCCTCTTTCCTAATAAATCAACTTTCCACTCTCTCCCCGGCCTAATAAATCAACTTTCCTAAAATTTCTCTACCTCTTTCCTCCATGTTTCAAAACTTTTCTTTGTCATAACTTCCATTTACATATTATACTTTATTTTCTTCATATTTCAATAAAAAAAATTCTATTTAGTGAGCGGTTGAATGTATGATATAAAATGTAGCTTTCCATCTCATGTAAATTTATTTCATATATTCGAAATCATTAATGTTATTTGTTTTCAATTTTAAAGAAATTTTTTATATTTTGTGTAAAAATTATTTCTTCTATTTATTTCATTTTCTACTTGTACTTGTTCTATATTTTTCCAAATTCAAAATAAAATAAAATAAGAATAAAATTTTTACTATCATAAAAGGAGGAAAAATAAATAATAGCACCACTATGATTACTTTTGATTGCAATAGATACACGTTTATTATAATTTTATTATATGTATCATGTGACATATTTTTGTATTTTCATATTTTCTAATTTTTAATAAATTTTACTTATAAGTGAATAATATATGTACTTTTGTAATTAAAAATGAAATTAATTATATTAAAATAATACTAACTTATAAAAGATAATTTCTTTATTATTATTTTTTTTTACATCTTTAGATTTGTTAATTTATCACAATACTACTAACTTATAAATAAATAATATATATTAATAAAAGTAAAACTAATTTAGTGAATGATATAATTAAAAAGAAAAAAAAACATAATAGTGAAGTTATTGGGCTTTCGTTTAACCCATAAATATGCAGAATGCGTTAAATTAGAATAAGAGAAAAATATTCATATTTTTGTATTTCTCGATTATTTTTATCTAAGATAGGCAAAGTAGGTCTATCTGCTCTCTATAATTATGTGAAGATGAATCTATTAGAAGCTCTCTCTCAAAAATTGAAAGTCCTTTTAAAATATTATTTCAAAATAAAAATTTATTTTATAATTAAATTAATTTCACGTGCAATACACATGCACATCATTAGTTATACATTATGCAAGAGAAATACCCCTCTATTTTTATGCCATGCGCCGCATTCTTTCTCTTTTTTATTAAATCTCTCCCCCTATTTTTGTGTCATGTGTCCTATTTTTCCTTTTCTTTAATAAATCTCTCCCCCTACCCACACGATTTTCTCTCTTCTCTTTCTCCTTATTACACTTTTTTTTATTCCCCTTGTTTTGTATCACCTGTCCTAATTTCTAATAATACCCCTCTATTTTTGTGAGGTGTCTTATTTTCCTCTTCCTTATTAAATCTCTCCCCTTACCTGCAAGATTTCCTCTTCTCTCCCTCTATTTTCGTATTACGTGTCTCATTTTTCCTCTTCTTTGCTAAATCTCTCTCCCCAACCATAAGGTTTTCTCTCTTTTCTCTCCCTATTACACCTTTCTTTAAGGACAGGTTTGATAACTGAAAGCAAGAACACGAACTGAAAATTGGAAGTTATTGAAGAATTATAACTTTGTAGTTCCTGAAGAAGTTCATTGTTTCTGTGTTTGATAACATCTTTGGGAAGTTAAGAAGTTCCTGGTTTCTGTGTTTGATAACTTCTTGAGAAGTCCAAAGAAGTTTCGGGTTTCTGTGTTTAAAAAGTTCTTGGTTTCTGTGTTTGATAACCTCCTAAGAAGTTAAAAAAGAATCGGGTATATGTATTGCATTAGCTTAAGTAATAGGCAAGATGTAAATGTTAAAATTGAGACATATATATTGTTATGTTTTTATTAATTTGTGGAATATTATTTTTGGAATACAATATCAATTGAAAGTAAAATACAATATTATTTTTTTGTAATAACTTGAGGGAAAGGTTTCTATACTTTCCCTATAGCGTAGAAGTTCTATCCTCCCCCTACCATCCAGCCGTCCAATTTTGAACATACATAATTGAAAATGCAACCACTAAGAAGTCAGCCCATTCAAACACACATGCACAATACAAGCAGTAATAAATCAACCCATTCAACAATCACCTGTAATAACTTAAGCACTACTTATATTCACCACTGATGCATCCATATCTCAACCCACATCATATACATCATTAACAATTCAAAAATATACATCATTCAACAATAACCTATAATAGTTTAAACATACATAATTAAAATACAACCCCTAAGAAATTAGCCCATTCAAACACACATGCACAATACAAGCAATAAGAAATCAGCCCATTCAACAATCATCTGTAATAACTTGAGCACTACATATATTTACCACTGATGCATCTATATCTCAACCCACATCATATACGCCATTCACAATTCAAAAATATACATCATTCAACAATAACATGTAATAGTTTAAATATACATAATTGAAATGCAAGCATTAAGAAATCAACTCATTCAAATACACATGCACAATACAAGTAGTTAGAAATCAGTCCATTCAACAATCACCTATAATAACTTGAGCACTACTTACATTCACCACTGCTGCATCTATATCTCAACCTAAAAATATAAGTCATTCAACAATAAACCAACATTGTTGTTTGTCCCTTAATAGTTTAAACATACATAATTGAAAATGCAATTGAATGAATACAACAGTTCAACAATAACCTGTCATAGTTTGAACATACATAATTGAAAATCAATAAAAGGTCAGTTTAACACAAATATAGTTCGCAAGAAAAAGATATATTTGCTATTTCAACATAAAAAATGGGTTAGATAACTTCTAGCGACTTAGGTAGGACCCCCACAACTGCATCGCTATGGCATCTCGCAGACTAACACCATCTTCGCGATCAGCTTGCCCCTGAGTCAATTGCTAGAAACCATAATTTCCGTCAATTATCAGTTCACTCTCAACCCTCCTTCGAAAATGCAACTCTCTTTTGCTATCGGCTCCTTGTGTCATCATGATGTAGTTGTGCAATATTGCACAGGCAACAACTACATCAACCTATGTTCGTATAGGATAACTGTATTTGACTCCTGAGTACTAAAAATCTGGCTTTCTAAAGCTCAAATGTCCTATCCACCACAATTCTAAGAATCGAATGCCGTTTATTGAATAACTCTTTGTGATTTTGAGGAGCTCGTGGGCCTGAAGTAAATTTATTTAGATGGTAACGGACTCTTCAATATGGTCCTATAAAACCATGCATAGTAGGATAGCCACCATTTACAAAGTAATATTTTTCTATTCCATATTTGTGCAATGAGTATATTATAAAGCCATATATTACACTATCAAATATTGTACAAACCGAAGCAACAAAAAATAATATAATCGAGTTACCCTCAGGCACTACAAGCCTACTTCGTCCATTACTAATTACATCATATAGGACTTTAGAATATGATGCGAATCCTTCCCAACCTGCGAGTACATAATGGAAGCGCATTTCGAAACCAACCGCAACCATAACATTCTGGCTTAGAAAACCTTTTTTGTTTTGGAAACGATTATGCAATCGACTACGAACTGGAGCAGGGATAAGAGTCCCATCAATAGCTCTGACACAATCCTATTAAGACAAACAAATCACCATTATTTATATATTAGTAAGATGTGGATGTGAAAATGAAAATGTAAATACTTGATACTCGCATACTTTGAAATATGGGTAAAAGTGTAATGTATCACCAGCAATGTGGGCAAGTGTTTCATTGCTTGGAAGTTGCAGGAACAAAAGTTCCAATTCTAAGATCGCTTTTAAAACTCTCCATTAAAGAAGTAACTTATCGTTTGCCCTGAATGTTGGAACCGTTCCTGGACCACCCTATTTCGTTGATCGTGTATGACAGTGCTTAAAAATATGACTACTTGTTCATCAATTGCCAAATATCTTGTATCTGTAATGTTTGTCTTCTCCTTTAACAAATTACATAAACTGATAAAAGCACTTTTCTCCATGCTTAACTTGTCGAAGCACTTACGAGGGTACCCTGACAGCAAGTATCGGATATAATTGGACCTAGTAAAAATTGAAGTATGAACACGCCTCCTCGTTTTGGTAATGATATATGCAATGCAACACATTGCATGTACAACACATAATATTACCGCCAATCGATGTCGTTGGGGATCCATAACAACAAATGAAAGAAGCCGTCCACAACAATAAAGCAAGCCATGAAGCAATATTGACATTAAAATGAAAGAAGCCATCCACATACAAATGAAAGAAGCCATCATCTATAAAGCAAACTATGAAACAATCTTTGACATTAAAATCAAATAAGTCATCCACATACAAATGAAAGAAGCCATCTCTTTCATCATCCATAAAGTAAAACCATCACACAAATGAAAGAAGTCATCATCTGTAAAGCAAACTATGAAGCAATATTTGACATTAAAATGATATAAGTTATCCACCTACAAATGAAAGTAACAGTCTATGATGTTAAAATTAAACATATTCAATTAGAACTCTATTGGAGGCGTTTCATCTCGTCATTTAAGTAAGCCTTTTGTATCCATGGATCCTCCAAGTTTAGTAACATCTCCGCTTTTGTAGAATCGTAGAAGATCCTTGCATCCATTAAAAGGATATCATCACCAACTTCGCCTACTTTCCACATGCCTTCAACAATTTTACAGGCATCTCTCCTAGCCTTGGACTCTACTGGAGGCTTGTCACATGCCAGCGTCTTAATGCCATGGGCCATCTCTATCATAGCTACAGACATGGACTCAATGAGGGCTGGTTGCTTTGATAGGCGATGTGCTCCTAGCGAAGTATGGGACCGTCGTCTTTTTTATCCAGATGATACTAGCTCGTCCATCCTGGACTTCTAATGGGGGGTCACAAGATAATGCAATGTTGGGCCTTTTTGGCTCAATTCTAATGCCACCCCCAATAGATTTGTAGGTCCCATCTGCCGTTCCACCCCCGTAGATTTTACTTAGCACCGAATACTCGGGCAAAGTCTTGTTTTGGTATTTGTTTGCCCATTCATTCTCCTGCATATAGAAGACCATAATTTATTTTTAGCAATATTCATATTGAAACATAGTCAACATTTTAAAAGTCAATGCAAAAGAATAATTACATACCGCTAGGAAGTCATTCCAAACAGCAACATCGGCGGTTGCTATCCTCCTACTATTATCCAATCCGAAACCGGATACATTCACAAGTTTTTTTATATCAAAGTACATGATCCTAAAGAACTTATGTTTGCGTTTCAGCCTACTTTCACTGTTTCTTGACCCATATTTATTTGTCATGGCGTCCACCATACGTTTCCATTTTTCTAAACCCCCCTGCCCCGTAGCCCTAGTCTCCTTCTCCATTATTTCAATAAAGTAATCATCTTCTAATTGTGTCCTTGGATGGATCTCTTCTCTCCCATATTCTCATTTGCCCGTGCTGGATGATGTGTATGGGTCCATCCTATTGAACACCACACATCCATTGCAAAGCAATTTCAAAAAAAAAAAATCAGATTTCATGAAGCCACATCATAGCTGTATATCAAAGCAATTTTAAAAAATAGCAAAGCAATTTCAATAAATACTTAGAAGTTAGAACAAATGAAACCATTGAGTGAAGAAAATGAAAAAGTTGCTAATTCATGCCTTTCTTCTTTGCATAAAAAGATCTAAACAAACCCACATCATAGTTGTGTATCATAGAAAAAATATATCAGATATCATGAACCCACATCATAGCTGTGTATCATAGAAAAAATATATCAGATATCATGAACCCACATCATAGCTGTGTATCATAGAAAAAATATATCATATACCATGAACCTACCTCATAGCTGTATAACAAAGCAATTTAAAAAAAAAAAATAGCAAAGCAATTTCAATGAAATACTTGGAATAAATGAAACCATTGAGTGAAGAAAATGAAAATGTCAATAATTCATGCATTTCTTGTTTACATGAGTCAACGCTTGCTATCAAGTTGAGTCAACTTGGTATATGATCCTATAAGGTTTTATAAGATTCCATGTGCCTAAAAAAATTGACATAAAAGATCCATACTTGGCCAAGACCACCCAATCCAAATCGACTTTGTCAAGTTCAGAGTCAACTTAGGCGATTTTTAACCAATTCTCTAGAGTCTTTACTAGCAGAGATATGAAAATTGGACCAAAACCTTAACAAACTCATAGTATCAACATCAAAGGAAAATGAAAATCTAATGAAGGGCAGGAAGCAAATAAAAAAACCAATTAAATGTTCAACGAAGTCGATTACAAGTTAACCACATTCAACCTCAACTCAATAGTAACAATTAAAACCACTTAAGGATAGAGATTGACATTAAATATTGTATTATGAAGCAGTCGCGAAAACTTATCATTGATTTCACACTTTCAGTGTTGGACTCACATTCATGAAATTTTGGGGATGACGAAATTTCTTTAAACCAAATCAAACAAAAATACCTATAGTTGCATGTACAATTAGTGATATGCACAAGGAAAAAGACACTATTCAATAGAATAAAAAAGGCTGCTGCTTGAGGGAAAAATACATGAAAATTTTTCTTATTAAAGAAACATGAGTAGAAGAGGAGAGTTCACCATAGAATTATAAAGCCTAAGATCCCTCAACTCCTAAGATGAGAAATTATCTACTGAAAAATCAAAATTTACATGTAAATTTGAATCAAATGTTTTTAATTGATTCTTTGTGGACTATTACAGACCAATAAGTATTATTTGCTATTTTTAACACCCGCCATATAAATTTTTCTTTTTTTAGTTAAAATAATACTTTAACATGATACTGATTTTTGCTTTGTTTATAAAAACAAATGTGGCTTATATGGGTTGTATGAAAACTTTACCAATTTAGAATTGTATGATAAAAAGAGTTGAAAAACTACTCTCAAGTGAAAATGCCCCCAAAAACCCAACAGAATCCCTAACTTCATTAAACAACCAAATAAGCCCTAATATCATTCAAATGGTCAGGATCTACACACTAAAGTCGACATAAACTCCGAATGTGATAAAACAACGGTCTGAAAATGGTAAAAAACCCACACACAAAAAAGCCAGAATTCAACCAAAACTTCAAAAACCCCACAAAAATGTACTTTAGATACAAAACAAGGTAGTATATACTTATTACAATCACCATTAGCAGAGACTTCATTGAATAAAACAAATTTCAAACTTTTAGTACATGATCCAATAATACATTCACAGATTTCAGCTATCAACAAAAACACATACACAAAGCTAGAAAGTGGGAACCTTTCCACACAACAACCGATATATAGTATACAGAATCACCCCATAAAATGGACAAAATAAAATAAATCTTAATTTCCATCCAAACCAAATTGTTACACAATAAAAGAAGCACACATAAAAACCATAAAAATTAACTCGTAAACCCAATTCAATTTTTACAAAAAAAACGGACGACACAATGCATTAAAAGAAAAAATCAGAAACAACCAAAAGCACCATAGCAGCATGTAGAAGATACATAAATCAAAAGAAAAAAAAATACAAAATTTGAGACAAGCAAAAACAAAAAATCATAAATCCAGCATTCCATATGATCTAGTTTGTGACTTTGATCAAAATTATAATTTATTTCCAACAGAGGAAAAAAAACATCACGACAGAGCATCATGCAAACTAGGGGACACCTGATTGTTGCAAATTAACTAATATACACTAAACCCAAATTCACATTTGGCTAAAAAACAACACCTAGAAAAGAAAAACAGAAGTAAAATGAAAAAAAAAACAAGTAACAACAAAACACATCAAAACATGAAACAAAAATAAAAATTCAGGAACAAACAAATACCGTGTGTGTAGAGAGAGAGAGAGAGAGAGAGAGAGAGAGAGAGAGAGAGAGAGAACAACAACGTACTGTAGTTGGTCGGTTGTAGTGGTGGTGAGAGAGAGAGAGAGAGAGAACGAACAACGTACGTAGTAGGTTAGGGTTAGTAGTGGTGGTGAGAGA
>NW_006495273.1:5433892-5479250 GCF_000471905.2 Amborella trichopoda | reverse complement strand
TTTTTTGTCCTTCATTTCTGACTTATGTCTTTTCTTTTATGAAATTTATCTTTAGATTTTTCTATATGATATCCGAATTGTTCACAAAAGTCTCATAGTTCTTTTTTACCAGTCATTTTCTGTTTATCTAATTACTTTTTTAATTTCATATCAGTACATAATGCTAATCCTTCTGCACATATCTCTGCAGATAATTCTCCTAATGTATAGACAGAATATGGTATGATTCCTCTTTTTTTATTTTTTACTCTAGTTTTTACTTTCTCAGCAAATAAATAGGGTAATCCAACAACAAATTTTTCTTTCCAATGATCCTGTTGGCTATCTTCTCTACTTAGTAGTTTAGAAAAGAAAACATCTTTGTACCATTTATAATGGGATAGGGATGGACATCGTAAATTGGATAACAAATCTTCAGATCTAGCTTTAAGTAAGGCGGTACTCCCCACCTGAATATCGAAATGAGATAATTTTGATATTAACTGATCCATTAAGGTTTTATTATTTTCGCCAAGGTTAAATCTTTCTTTATCAAGTCATGGAGGTGGTTTGAATAAGACATGTTTTTGAGTTTCTTGTATAGGTACAAGTCTTAACATATTTTCAATTCTGGATGCCTGCTTTCCTAAAGATTGCATATATAGATTGGTGTAATTATTTTGTTCTATTACATGTGGAATTAGTTCAGATTTATGTTGTACTATTTCCCATGTAGTCATCTTATATGGTGTAGCTTTTGTTTCTAATTTTAAGTCTGGATTTGATCCTTTTATAATAATACTTTTTTCAGGAGGATGGATACTCGTTATTGTATTTCCATCTATTGTATCATAGGAATTATATTGACTTTGTAATGTATTTACTTCAAAATTAGGAATATGAATTTTCTTTTCTTAACCATACAAAAAATCTTTTACTATAATATTCTGGTTTTCGTGCTTTGTTATATTTTATATGAAATAATTCTACTAATCTAGGTTGAAAATTTTGTTTATACCAAATTCTAATTGCCTTATTTTCTTCAGACAAATAATCATGTTTAATAAATTGTTTGTTAAGCCTTTTTTCTTCGTGAAGGGTTAAGACTTGAAAATCCATTTCTGAGTCAGTTAAATCTGGTTCAGATTTTTGTACTGACTTATATTGTGGGATGACAATATTTTCTCTTGTTCCATATAAGCTTTCTAATTTAGGAAGTATCGATGAGGTAGAACTTCTTGGTAATTCTATTATAGGTTCATTAGATGGTTTTATTTCATAATCATCTTTACTACTGTGTCCTCTGTGGTTAGTAAATTGAATTTCTATTTTACCATTAGGATTTTTTATAATTCTATTAGGAATAATATTTACTATTGGGGCCTGGTACTGATGGTTTTCATTATAGATTGACCAAGATTCAGGTAGAGTAATTTATGACCATTCTATAGTTTTTGGTATGATAGTATTAGATTTCTCGATATTAGTTTGGAAAAATACTGTTTTTCCTCTTGTATCATGTTGTAAAACATTGGGACATAATGTGGTCATAACCTTATAATATATTTTATATACTATGGCTATATTTTGGGATCCTGGGATCATATCAAAACCTTGGGTACTTGTTACATATAAGGTTTGTTCTACAGTTTTTATAGCATAACCTATTTTGAAATCGAACGATCTTTTTTTATAAATATCACCTATTGGGACTTTAGGTAAGTTCCAAGTTTGTATCTGGTTTTCAATATTATCAATGACTATTTCTTCTTTAGTTTTGATCCTTATAGTATTACTAGTTTGGGGTAATGCTTTATTTGACATATTCTTAATAAAATTCTCCATTATTAGGTTGTGGATGAGTGCACTTTTAACCATCTCTTACATCTTTTTGACCTCAGCGGCTCTCCTGGCCTTAACGGTCTCTTGACTAGATGCTTTCTGACCTCAACTCTAGGACCAATTTTCTCTAATGGAGGGATTTAATTAGGTTTCTCTCTCCTAAAGTATTAGTCCTAGTAGTATTACTCTTTTAGACTCTATTTAAAGAAGAAGATGTGGTGTGACTCTGATACCAATTACGCCGGCAAGATCTACCTTTTTAAAATAGTCTGATATGTAAATAACCAAGATATAAACCTGAGTAAAAGCGAAACATGAGTAATATCAATAGTAATCCAAGTATAATAAGTAGTTTGATAACGCTTTATGCTCAATACTGTATGTACTATCATAGTAACAATAATAACAACTGTTTATTACAAACTTATGATAAAGAGCAACAGTTTCAATTACAAGCTCTACAAACTTAACTAACTGTTATACTAACAATAATTACAAACTCTACAAACTTAACTAACTGACAATAATTACAGACGCTACAAACTTAACTAATTGTTATACAATCTTTTCAAGTGACTCAAAACTTACAACAAGGAAAAAAAGACTTATACAACTTACAGAGTGCAGATACAGTAACTGTAAAATAGTTTCTACTCGTCTGGGAAATAGTCTGGTAAGGCTTTGACGTTACAATCACACATAGATAGTTTCTCATGAGAAAGAAAGAAGATAGAGGAGAGAAGAGATGAGAAGAGAGGCTGCTCTCTGGTTTTTTCCCAATGTATTGGACTGAGGAGGTTCCCTCTATTTATAGAGGAGTAAGAAGTGTGGATGGGTGCCACGTGGTCGGCCATATCCTCGGGAATCTTCTTTTGGTTGTGAAAGACAGATTGATGGGATGGTTGGAGCATCTTTTGGGTAATCGTGGAGACAGGTGGCTTTGTCAGTGGCTAGAGTATCTTGCTGTAGATGGCATTTGTCACATCAGCTTATCTTTGGGTCATATCACATCTTTGTTTTTCCTTTGGGTCACATCTGTTTTTGCTTTAAGTCACATCTGCTTTTGATCACATATGCTTTTAGCCACATCTGCTTTTCCTTTGGGTCACATCTGCTTTTGCTTTTGGTCACATCTGCTTTTAGTCACATCTGCTTTTGCTTTTAGTCACATCTGCTTTTGAGTTGTACTATTGAAAGAGATAAGAGAGAATCTTCAGTATGTACATTTAAGATTGGGTAGGTTAATACATAGTATGTTTTTGGGACATTCCGTGTCTTGATTGATATGGTGTATCAAGTGGTACTTCTATTTCAGGAGTGTTGGCTGTGCCAGATGTATCATGAATTTGGCCAGTTTTGCCTCTTTTTCAAACATTTTCATTAATTGTTTTTCTAATTCTTCCTTAGTGGCTTTAGGATTTTTCTTTTTCATCATGGTAATATATTCTGCCAGACTATTTGGGTTGGAATATGAATGTGAGCCATAGGCTAAAGGGATTTGTTTCAACTGTATATTATCTGGTTCAATATTTTGGTAGACAAAGACGTCCCACCATTTGATGGCAATTTGTTTGCCTAAACATGGCATATATTTAAAATTATTAGTAATATTTGGGGTTAGCACAAAATTCCATTTCACAATCCATGGGATCTGATACATTGCAATAAAATGTAAATGGTAATCTATATTGGGATCACTCCCATTGTATTCAATAAAACGATTTTGAAAAAGTTGCAGAGGTTCAGGTAGTATTTGGGTTAAAGAACCCTATGTCGCAAACCAATTACGGAACCAGTTTGGAACAAAACCAAGTGTGAGAATTATATGGGTTTGGGAGTGTCAATATTTTATGTCAGGCGTCAACATAATCAGCATGTCTATAATATTTATTTGGGAATTCTGGGGAATATAATCGTTTTGCTTTGGAAGGGTCTGATCACCAATCTTCAAAAGATAATACTTTACGTATTTACAATTTTGAATAAGCTATTATTTTTTAATTCTTCTGATTGTTATGTACCAAGGAAATAGATTCAGTTTCCAACAGAATCATTTCATACCATTCCCTTGTTTTGTTGCCAACAGATAGACAAAGGTTATTGCATAAGTAGTTCTTAGCAATAGTATTTGGGTTTTCAAACACATGTTTAGTTTCAATGATTGCATCAGCAACAAAGTAGGTTTCTAGATATTGAGATTTTCCTGGTAAAGTTGGTTTCTTTAGTGTAGGTGTAGATGTCTGAAAAATTAGAGCGGGAGGAGAAGCTGGAGGTTGGCTTGAATAAGCTGGGTAGTTAATATTTAGGGAATAAGAAATGAGACTATTACTGGGTGACAAATCAGGTTCCATTCTTATTGGTTATTCGGTAATATTTGCTGGAATGATATCCAATGAAGTTTCCATAGGGGCTTTTCCCGGTTGTTCAGAAGTAGAAGTATTACTATTCTTATTGGTATTCATATTTTCATAAAGCAGAGTTAGTGGAAAAGATAAAGCTAGTGGATCAAAATGATCAGTGTTGCCCCCTGCAAAAATTCACGAGTAAGAAAATCAGGGAGATGGTTAGTAGCACCTTTCAGGTGTTCAATGGAAAAATCAAAAGATGATAAGATCACTTGCCATCGAGCAAAGATTTGCTTAGAGACAAGGTTTTACACATCCTTAGTGAGAATATCAGTGGCGGCTTTGCAATCTGTTCTAATAAGCAAATGAGTATTAAGAATATCACTTTGGAATTTAGTAACACAATGAACAATCGAAAGTATTCCTTTTTTAACAGTCGAATAATTTTGTTGAGTAGAATTCTAAGCTTTCGAGGTGTAATGTACTAATTGTTCTGTTGAATGAAGACGTTGTTTTAAGATACCACCTAAGCCTAATTCAAAAGCATCACATTCTATGATTTTAAAACCATTAGGATTAGCTAAATTTAAACAAGGTAATTCTTTAGCTTTGAGTTTGATTTTCTTTACAGCCTGAGTATGTTCATCCGTCCATTTGGGAGGATGCTTTTTGAGTCTTTCATATAAAGGTCTAGCATCAGTGGCTAAATTTTAATAAAAGTCTACTATGTAATTTAGACATCCTAAAAATCTTTATAATTCTGTTTTGTCTAGAATAATATCAAGAAATTTATCAGCAAATTGATGGATTTTTCAATTGGTATGATGGTACCATTATGAATATGATAACCTAAAAATCTTACTTTTGTTTAGAAAAGATTTATCTTTTTAACAGATACTACTAAGCCTGCATGTTTTATTGTATGGATAAATGTTTGAATATGTTTAAAATGTTGGTCGATAGTATTAGAGAATACTAGGACATCATCAGTATAAACGATCATAAATTTATAATATGGATTAAACACTTCATTCATTATTTTTTGAAATTCTGATGGAGCATTTTTTAGTCCAAATGGCATTACATTCCATTCATATTGTCCAAATGGAACATTGAATGCAATTTTATATTTGTCTTCTTCCTTGATTTGTATTTGCCAATATCCTGATTTTAAATCGAATTTAGAAAAGATTGTGGCAGTGGTAAGTCTGTCCAATAAGTCTTTTTTATTAGGTATTGGATATCTAATCTATTGTAAAACTTTATTTAAAGGTTTATAATTTATTACTAACCTTGGTACTCCTCTTTCTTTTTCAGCATTTTTATTTACATAAAAAGCAGCACAGTTCCAAGGAGATGGATGCACTTGGTTTTTTCGTTGTAAGTCAACAATTTTTTTTTTACAAAATTCTAATAAGGTTGTATTCATTTGTACAGGTCTAGCCTTTGTAGGAATTTTAGTTTCTTCAAATCCTCTTTCATAAGGTAATCTTACTATAGATTTCTTTCTTTCCCAGAATGCATTTGGAAGGTCACTGTATATTTCTGTTTCTATCTGGGTTCTTAGGTTATTGATTTTTGTTATTATTTCAGATTTTTCCAAGTCTTTTTCTATTTTTTTTATATTTAATTTCTATTTTAAGAGAACATAAATATATATATATATATATATAAACCAAAAGATATCACAAGATTCAATAAAATAAATCAAATAAATAAAAAAAGAATGCATGTGTCCGAGGAAACACGGAGTTCACGCTCGATAGGTAGGGCAACAACCGTAGCATAGCCATGGCCGCACAACAAACCCCTGGAATAAATAACCCACATCCTCTCATTTTAATATTCGATGTCCGAAAGAGAGGCAAAGGTATTGTTTAAAAACTAACAACGAAATTACGTCAAGTTCTAGAGATAGTCATGCACTCTCTAATTTCGAGAGAGAGAGAGAGAGAGAGTAGAGAGGGAGAGTAGAGAGGGAGAGAAGAGCTTTAGGTTGTAGGGAGACAACAGGGGGTTGAATAAGGGAGGGAGAAACGGGCAAAAAATTAAATAAGTGTTGTAGCTAAAAACTTTTTAAATCTCACCAAAGTTAATACTTACGAGTGTTATTTATTTTATTTTTTTTTGTAACTTGGAATCAACGGTCTAGAAGTTCCACGCGTGTATTGAAAATCGACATGATCATTGCCTTATTTAATTGGTCTTTCAATTTATTGTGTCCGATCCAACCGATCAAGTTTTTTCTATTCCTATCCATGTGAATTTCGGTTGTTTTACTTGGTATTGTCAATATTGAATCGGTAACCAAATTGCCAAGGAATTTGATCTAGGCCACCACGTTTGACTACATTTTACAAAAAGGAAAGGAAACTAGATATAACAGTTTGAATATATAAAATATATTAAAAAAATTTCCAACTTCGAACTAGTTAAAACCAATTGGTTTGACGAGCAAAAATCATCGGTCAAACATTATTTTTGACAAAACCATTTTTTACCTTGAATCAAACTGGCCAATAAACTTATTTAAAGTCCGAGACTGATTGGATGGCCTGTTCAACACGATTGTGATTAACCTGCTTTAAACGCTTGGCATATCTACCTGTCAATATTTCATAAAACTTTATATAAGGTTGACACCTTATAATGTAGAATTAGGGTGCACATAAAAAATGGCTATTTTGATGTTAGAAAATCATCTAATTGATCTTGACATATATAGATATAGGAAAAATAATAATCTTAAGCCCCAAAAATAGTACACGCTGTAACATATTGTTTGACAGGTGTGGTTTTCTATAAGATTGCAACCTTAAACAATCCAATTAAGGCACACCTCCAAATTTTAACATAACATGTAATCTTGGCGTAAAAAGTTCTTAGGATTATTTCAAAATCTATTTTCATATCTAATTATAAAATTTTAAACTCCAAAAATGGTTAAAATCAAGTAGATCTGTAAATAATGAAAATCTTGAAAATGGACGGGTCTAGATAATGTGGTGCAAGATGCATTATTTCTGAGACTTTTTTTTTTTTCATATTCTTACATCTCGATGTCGAGATGATCAATTAGAAGGTTTTCAACATGAAAATAACTTTTTTTGATGGATTTTTAAGGTGCATCTATAGTTCTACATTTTAAGGTTGCAACCTTATATAAACTTTTTCCTTGTTTGAATAGTCTATTTTCAAGATTTAAAACATTTTTAGAGTTTAAAATTTGGAAAAATTACGTAAATATTCGTTTTAGTTTCCGTTATTATCAAAATACCGAATACTTTCCGTTATTACTCATATGTTCGTTTTTTGGACTTCATAACAACTTTTTTTTTAAAAAAAAGAAACTACCCATTTTTGGTTTCTCAAAAATCGAAATCAGACCAATTTTGGTTTTTGAAAAACCGAAAAATTTTAAAATTTTGATTTTTCAAGAACCGAAAAGTTTTAAATTTCGGTTTTTCAAAAATCAAATTTCTTTATTTGTTGGTTTCAGAGTAGTTCACGAAAACTGCCATTGGACTTGGTATTGGTTCCATCATGGGACTTAATATTGGTTCTATTTTTACCTAATGATTTGGGTAATCTCTCTCCATATCTCTAACCGGTTAGGGAGTTCGTACTGAGTATATAACATATTCCATCTCTGTATCAATAATTGGTGATGGGTTATCTCTTTCTAGTGTGGTTTCCTCTCTTTTACAATGTCTTGCATCTCTGGGCAGCAATTCAGGCTTTCTTTGTTAGTCCTAATGAAAATAAAAATAATAAATAAATAAAATGAAATCGACAAACAACTTACTCGGATCTGTCCTTAATTCACACGAGGGTGTTTGAAGACATTTTTCGGCACCATGGGTCCCCATGCGGAATAAAAGAGAGAAGCCGTGTTGCATTCTTCTTCTCTGCTGAGTTTTTCCCAGAGGTCATGCACAGCAGTGGCACTGTCGTGCATGCCTCTTTCTTGCATCTCTCTTCGTTTTTCTCTTTCCCTCAACATAGTTCATGCACGACGTTAGTCGTTGCTACGCATGACACGGTCTGAAGGAGCACACAATGAGTCGGGCCGTATTCAAGCAACAGGCCGGGCTTCGGTTTCGGTTCTAGGATTGGTATCACACGTGGTGATGCATTGCCGACCGTGAACTATTTTTGTCTCACGAGTCGTGGATGGCACTGCTCACCGCCGTCCGCAAGAGTGTCTTCGGCGTCCTGCACAAAGGCAGACGGTAATAGTTATTTTCATCCATAGACATGTCTTCGGTGCCCCGTGCCTATCGCAGATATCGATGCTTATCGCTACCCGCGAGGGTCTCAACCGTGCTTCACGTCTATCGCAGACGGCAATGCTTACCATTGCTCGCGGGCCTCTCTTCCACGCTTTGTGCTTATCGCAGACAGCGATACCTATCGCCGCCCGCAAAGGGTCGTTGCTGCCTTCTCGTGTCACCGACGGCGATGGCCAACGCCGCCTGCAGTTCACTGCTTTCCTCCGCCACGAGCAGCATTGTCCAGCACCGTCCAAGGGCCACGACATTGTTGCTCCCTAGCTGTGGGCGGCGATGCCTAATGTCGTCGGGACCTTCTTATTCCTTCGTATCACGTCTTCTCTCCGCTCTCTTCTCTTCTTATTTCTTCTTCCGTTCTCACTTGACTTAAGGAAAGACTCAGTCTAACACTGTTATAGCGATCTGGCTATCGAGCAGTATTGCGGTCGTGCTGGTCCAGAGCATCGTGTCCATCTTGCTGCCACACCAGATTAGGACGGTCATATCGGCCTTGGTTTCGAGTAGTATTGTCATTGTGCCGGTCTGAGTTACCGTGCCCGTCTTGCTACCACTCCGAGTCGATCACTGTACAAGCCCAGATATCATGCTAGTCTCATTTCTTTATTAAGTCCTCTTGTCTTTTCTCCTCCTTATATAGATCTTATTTTTTCTTATCCTAACTTCTTATCTTTTCTATATAAACGTGCACATTTGTGTATGTTCGCCCCAAGACAAGGGTGGGTCTCTCGACCCACTTGTCTTGCAAGTAACCATGTTAGTGCTTTGCAAAAAACAATGAGACTGCAGGTCAAGGGAGGCGATTCCGAACTAGATGAAGTAGTTGGGAGGCCTTTCGTCGTGATCTAAGAGGGCACCCGCGTGAGTCAGTCTGAGTAAGTCACGGACCCAGGTGAGGTTGGTCCCCACCTCACGATTAAAATTCCTCTCTCACCAGTTGAGCACCTGCTCTTGTTCTGTGAACAAGGTTCCCGAGATAGCGGTCTCAAGTCTCGAGTCTTTTGAACCCGAGACATGTGTCACTCGATCATCTAGATACGGGTGGTGAGATCAAGGCATCCGACCAGAGGGACCTAACGTTTCATACCAAATCCTATAAGACCAAGCCATCCGGTAACAGGCAACCTTAAGAGTCATCTTTGATGAATATCATTGACCTCTTTTCTATCATTCTCTATCTTGAGGGGTTAACCACTTTTTATAGAGAATCATTAAGTTCGTAACTCTCATATTCATGATCTATAGGAGTTAAGACCCAAGTATAACTTCTGCCCTAATTTCATTTTAGTGCAGCTAATTAGGATTAACAAGTTGTCACCAAACTGTTAATCCTATGTAATGAGCTAAACTTGTCATTAGTCCACTAATGACTTACATAATAAGATGTCATCCAAGCATTTCTACATTTTGATAAAAGATATTTAGAAATTAAATAATTTTATACATCTATAATATAGAAAAAAAATTCTTACAAAGAATCCAAACACATCCCCGGGTTTTTCTTCCGGTGACACTGGGTTTTTCCCTTAGAGCAAAATCCTATAAAAGCTCAAAAAATGGATCCTAGTATATGGCATTGCCTCATGTCAACTACATGGGATTTACATATACGATACAATATCGCTTATCCACCATTATTGAAAGATAAATTCCTGGGATAAAAGGGTCTTATAGGCCATATTTCCAACATCTCCCACTTGGCCTGAAGGCCCTTTAACTTTTTGTACACGGCATTGCCTCTTGCTTTCTATATGGGATTTCCATATACTCAGCCTTAAGGCTCTTTGACATCTTGTACATGGCATTGTCTCATGTTTTCCACATGGGATTTCTATATACCCACCAATGTGGTTTTATGCACCATTATTGGGTTTCCATTTAGACTTATCTCATTCCTACAGCTGCTATATGTTTCTTGAATATTTCCCGGCTCAAAGCCTTAGTCAATGGATCTGCAATTATCTTATTTGAAGGTATATAATCAACTGTTATATCTCCATATTCTATTACATCTCGAATATATTGGTACCTCTTATGAATGTGCTTGGATTTAAAGTTTATTTTTGAATCCTTGACAATGGCAATGACTGCTTGATTATCACATAACACGTTTATAGGCCTATTTTTAATGCATTCCAACTTTAAATCCGTGAGAAAATTTCTCAAGCAAAGAGCCTCCTGTAATCTTAAACTGCAAGCCACATATTCTGCTTCTATGGTTGATAAAGCAACATAATCTTGTTTTTTATTGCACCATGATACAACATGTCCATCAACTGTGAAAATGAAACCCGAAGTGGAGTCACTACACCTATCTGCATCAAAGTAACCCTGAGGCATAGGGGAAGAACATTGATAGTGCAACTTGTATTTCTTTAATCCATAGATATATCTTAATATCTTTTTTATGGCTTGACAGTGTATCATTCTGGGGTTTATTTGATACCTGTTAACAAGTCCAACAACAAAACTTAGATTTGGCCTTGTACTTGACACAACATAATTAATGCACCCAATTGCTTGAGCATATGGAATATTTCTCATATCATCATTATCATTAGTAGGAAATAAATCAATGGATAATTTAACTGCTTTATCAACAGAGATAGAGATCGGCATGCGTAAATCCATTTTAAACTTTTTAAGAGCAGATTTTAAATAATACTCTTGAGATAAGCTGAGCATCCTTTTTGATACATCTCATGTAATTTCAATTCCTAAAACATATGATGCAAGCCCCATATCTTTTATTTCAAAATTATATTTCAACCATGATTTTGTTTCATTAATTTATCTATGTCATTTTCAGCAATCAAAATATCATCTATATATAAAGACAATATCGTTATCATACTCCCACTAATCTTAATATATATACAATGTTCGCTTTCATTAGAAACAAAATCAAGTTTCATAATTGCATCATGAAATTTTAAATACCATTAGTTTACACACTTTATTTCATTAACCTTCAACAATAGATCCTTCAGAATGTAGCATGTATATCTCTTCATTTAAATTTCTATTGAGAAATGCAGTTTTAACATCCATTTAAAACAATTCTAAATCAAGGTTAGCCACAATAGACATCAAAATTCTAAAAGAAGAAAATCTTACTGTTGGAGAAAAAGTATCAACAAAATCTATACCTTCCCTTTGGTTATACTTTTTAGCAACAAGTCATGCTTCATATTTATCTATACTACCATCAGTTTTGAGTTTTCTTTTTAATATCCATTTGCAACCTATAGGTTTTCTCCAACTAGATAAATCTACCAACTCCCATACATGGTTTTTAGTTATAGAATCCATTTCTTCATTTATAGCGCTATTCCAAAAATTCATCAGAATTACTAGTTTCTTTATAATTGAAAGATTCAGGAATATCTTGACAAGCAAAGTTATAGTATTAGTCTAAAGTATCCATGCAAATAAAACTCTGATATGGTTCTAAATGATATGGTGCACTTTTGTTCCTAAAACTTCTCCTAGGTTCACTGTCATCTACATTAGTAAGTTCAAATGTATCATTCCCATTATCTATGTAGTTATCACGGTTTTCTATATTAGGTTTATAATTTTCTATGTTTTCATTTGCTTGTTTGTTTTTGTCTAATTCATGTATATCTATACGAGAAAGTTTGTCTATTTTCATATGTTCTTCTAAGAAATGTGCATCTCTAGATTCAATCAATGATTTGGTCTCATGGCCATAAAACCTATAACCCTTAGAAGTATTAGAGTACCCTATGAATGATTATTTTCTAGTTTTAGGCTGCAACTTAGATCTGTCATGGCTCGAGATAAGTACATGAGCGTCACAACCCCAAATTTTTAAATATTCCAATTGTGGTTTACGTCTATAGTCCAAAACTCATAAGGTGTTTTCTCTACAGATTTTGAGGGAACTCGGTTTAAAATATATAAAGCAGTATGCAATGTTTTACCCTAAAAAATTGAGGATAAGTTGGTATGACTCATCATTGATCGCACCATTTCCATAAGAGTTTGGTTACACCTTTCGGCAACACCATTTTGTTAGGGTGTGTAGGGCATAGTCTTATGATTTATTATCTCATTTTCTTTATAAAAATATCAAACAAATTAGAACAATATTCCCCTCCTCGATCCGTTTTAAGGATTTTAATTCTTTTATCTAATAAGACCCAAACGCATATGCCACAAAAATGAAATTTCATCATCACACACATTCAAATAAGCAGAAGAAGATGAAATTTCATTTATTTTATCAAGCAAATACATATCTCTTCGAGCTTTCCCCCATATAATTATTTTCCTATTAATCCCAATTGAAACTTTCTCATCCCTGAAACGAAGTTTATATACCTTAGCATCAAGCCTCCTGATCGAAAGCAAGTTACAACGCATTGAATGAGCATAAAGAGTGTTAGAAAAGAGTAATAAATTCTCATTTGGAATGCTAATTTATATGTGCCAATGCCCAAAGTATCAGACTTAGAATTATTGCCCATAGAGATGACATGTTCGCAGCTTTAAGCTCTTTAAGTTCCACAAGGCCCTCTCCAGACCTGGATATGTGCTTAGTGACCCCAAAGTCCACCCACCAATCATCAATAGACACATTAGCTATCAAACAATCAACTACTACACACAAGTAGTCACAACCTTGGTTGAGTGTTGTGGGTGCCCCCATGTTTGAGTATTGGGATTTAAAGTATCTCATCTCCCCACAAATGAAATATGTTCCCTTGGGTCCATTGATCATAGGCTTCTTGTTTTTATATTCAACATTATGCCGTTTGATTATTGTTCCAAGTTTGATAATGTTTTCTTTTGTTAAAGGATTCTTCATTTCGAGGGTTATGAGTTTGGGCAGTGCGAAGTGCATCAACCTTCCTTGAAGATCTACGATCCCTTCAGATTTCAATTCAACAGCAAAATTTTGAAGCGTAAGATTCTTGTAGTTTAAAGATAAAGTAGAAGATTCTTGCAGTTTAAAGATAAAGTAGAAGATCCTTGCAGTTTAAAGATAAAGTAGTCACAATAATTCCCAAGAATTAGGCAAACTATTCAGTAGAGTTACAACTTGTTGTTGATCATTTAAAGCGTATACCCAGCAAAATCATTTTCCTAACATGTTCAACACATGGTCATTTTCCTTCATCTTAAAAAAATAGTACTCTTGAATCAAAACTCGTAAATTACTCATTGAAGTCACCCCAAATTGTATCTCCAATTCATCATAAATATCTTTAGCATTTTTAAATTTATTAAAGCTCAATAATAATTCATCATCCATATTTCTCAAAATTATATTCCTACACTTCTTATTTTCTTTTTCCCAATTAGCATAAGCTGATCTTTCGGCCCTATTGCTAGCATCAGTGGGTTCAGTAGGAACTACTGTTGATATTATATGATCTAAAATTTCATGCTCTATGATCAAAGTTAATCTTCTTTTCCATGTATTATAATTCGGCCCATTGAGCCATTCTATCTTCAATAATGCTTTAAATCCATGAATAATAAAAAAAAATACAGACCAAATAAAATTAAAATCTAGTTTATAGTTGCAATCTCACTGGGCGATAGTATGGACTATCAAGAAAAGAGCTCAAGGAGAAAAATTGCAATAACCGATGAATTGAAGAAGCCTCGATGTGAATCCAACTCAAACAATAATTCTTCTAACCCTTCTCATAAGACAATGCCCATATTGCAAACAAATAGCATTATATGGGGTTCCAATAGATAATTGTGTCTCTCTAGAATTAGAAAAGAAGAAATATAGAAAAATGATGATAAAAAAATAGACGATCTCAGGATAATAAACAGCAAAAAAAAAAACTAATATATAAGCAGGAGAGAAGAATACACAATATCTCATAAAGGGGAAATAAATGAATTGAAAAACTGATTATTGATCATACATTAGGGTTTACAAGCTATGTTTATAGTACTTCATAGCAATCAAAATAAGAAGGGAATGAAGCACATACCCATTACATAGCCGTTGAATTTGCAGCCCATCACAATCAATTTTGGCAACAAAAAAAAAAACAACCGTCAAGTAACAGTCGCCCGTTGCAGAAAAAAAACAATCTTCCGTAGGGAAAAAAAATCTAACCTCACACTCTCCTCTATATTCCCCCTACTCTCTCCCTCTTGAATGGCGAAGATCATTCAAGATTTTTCAAATAATTTCGGATAAAAAATCTCTCCTCTGCACCGAAGGTTTATAGAGAGAAGAAGGACGGAGGGATGTATCCCTTTCACTTGTGATGGAGGTTTTTTCTTTTTTTGGGTGGTTTACAAGTATAAAGCACCACTTTTAAAATGGATAGAAATGCCTTTATGCAGGATAATTGAATAATAAAGTGGACTATCATAACTTGTTTTGGATATTATAAGTAAATCATTTTGGAAGTGGTAAAAATACCTCAAAAGTAACAACAATTTTTATTTTTATTTTTTTGCAGAAAAAAAAGAAGAGGAAAAACTTATGTATATCGATCTTCATGATATAGGTAAAAAAAAAAAAGATCCGGCAAGTTGCATTTTAAAGCCGATTTAGCCAAACTTGGCTCTGATAGAATTGTTAGCCCCAATAAAAAAAAAAACAATGAAATAAATAAAATGAAATTGAACAAAAACTTAATCGGATCTGTCTTTAAATCACACGAGGGACCCAAGGGTTCATACCAAATCCTATAGACCAAGCCATCTGGTGATAGGCAACCTTAAGAGTCTTATTTGATGAATCGTATTCACCTCTTTTCTATTATTCTCTATCTTGAGAGGTTAATCTCTTTTTATAGAGAACTATTAAGTTTGTAACTCTCATATTTATGGTCTATACGAGTTAAGATCTAAGTATAACTCTTGCCGTAATTCTCTTAAGTGCAGCTAATTAGGATTAACAAGTTGTCACCAAACTATTAATCCTATGTAATGAGCTAAACCTGTTATTATTGCACTAATGACTCACATAATAGGATGTCATCCAAGCATTCTTACAATTTGATACAAGATATTTAGAAATTAAATAATTTTGTGCATCTAAAATATAGAAAAACAATTCTTACAAAGAATCCAAACAGATCACTAGGCTTTTCCTCCGCCGCAACATCCTATAAAAGCTCCAAAAATGGATCCTACTATATGGCATTGCCTCATATCAACCACATGGGATTTCACATATACTATACAATATGGCTATGTAGCATTATTGAAAAATAAATTCCCAGATAAAAGGCCCTGATAGGCTATATTTCCAACATTCTCTCTACAAACTTCACACAAATTTGCTACTTTGATGTGTGTATTTAAATCCTCACTTCGCTTTCTCCGTCACAACAGGCGTGAAAGTTCATAAAATTTCGGTTTTGAAAAACCGAAATTTTAAAGTTTTCGGTTTTTAAAAAACCGAAATTTTAAAATTTTCAATTTTTCAAAAACCGAAATTTAAAATTTTCAATTTTTTAAAAACCGAAACTGGCTAGATTTCGGTGTTTGAAAACTGAAAATGGGTAGCTTCGTCTTTTTTAAAAAAAGTTGTTATGAAGTTCAAAAAATAGACACATAAGTAATAACGAAGCGTATTCAGTATTTTGGTAATAACAAAAATTAAAATAAAAATTTACCTAATTTTCTCTTAAAATTTCATAATTGAAGATAAAAATTAATTCTCATGCCATCCAAAAAAAAAATTCAATAACAATTGTATATTATAATAGCATATTATGTCAAAATTTGAAAGTGTGCTTGACTTGACGAGGTGCAAATGTATAAATTCGTGTGCTGCCTGCACCCCGTTTCACCTGTTCCACATGGTCCTGCAGTACTTTCTTGGTCCCTCTTTTGTCTACCCTTTCAGGCCTTATTTAGAACGTGGGCTCTGTGGAATAAAAATCTATTCGCCAAAACCTGTCATTCTGGTCACATAAATAAATAATGCACATGCGAAGATCAATGGTAAAGCAGGGTCAGAGAGAGGAAGAAGAAGAGGAAGAAGGGAGCGATGGCAGGGCAAGACTTCTCAGTTGATCCAAGAAGCGGTTTCTGCAGATCGAACCGAGTCTTCTACAGCAAGAGAAAACCGATTCCCCACCCTTCCGATGGCTTCTTAGACGTCTTCACCTACATCTCCTCCCACCACCACCGCGGCCGCATCGCCCTCATCGACGCAGCCACCGCCCAAGCTCTCACCTACCCTGACCTCTGGGGCGCTGTGAATTCAGTTGCGGCCGGCCTCTCGGATCTCGGCATCAAGCAAGGCGATGTGGTCCTCCTCCTCTCTCCGAATTCCATTTACTTCCCCATCATATGCTTGGCGATCATGTCAATTGGGGCGATTATCACCACCACCAACCCCCTCAACACCCCTCGCGAGATCCACAAGCAAGCCGCCGACTCCAAAGCCAAGCTCGCCGTCACCACACCAGCTCTCGTCGCGAAGCTTGGCCTCACCAAACTCCCTGTTGTGCTCATCGGGAGCGACACTAAGGCTCAATCTTGTGTGTGTTCGCTGGATGATTTGATGCGCAGCGATCCGGAGAAGCGGCCTGTTGTGAGGATAAGGCAGGAGGACACGGCAACGCTGCTCTTCTCGTCGGGAACGACGGGCGCGAGCAAGGGAGTGGCCACGACCCACCGCAACATCATTGCCATGATTTCAGTTGTCCAGAGGAGGTTTAGCTCAGGCGATCTGCTCACCTTCTTGTGCACGGTGCCTATGTTTCATATCTATGGCCTTTGCGCTTTTGCAACGGGGTTGCTGTCCACTGGCTCGACCATTGTTGTGCTCTCGAAGTTCGAGATCGGGGAGATGTTGAGGGCGGTCCAGAGATACAGAGTGACTCACTTGCCGGTGGTGCCACCTATACTGATGGCCTTGGGTGCCACCGAGATGGCGAAGGGGTTCGACCTGGGGTCCGTAAAGACAGTGGTGTGTGGAGGTGCACCGCTGAGCAAAGAGGCAACAGAGGCTTTCACGGCGAGGTTTCCGAAGGTGGCAATTATGCAGGGCTATGGACTGACAGAGACCTCAGGGATCGGGGCATCGGCTGATACGCCTGAGGAGAGCAGACGATATGGCACGGCTGGGTTGCTTTCGCCGAACATGGAGGCCAAAGTTGTGGACCCAGACACAGGCGAGGCCCTTCTGCCGAACCAGAGAGGGGACCTATGGCTCAGAGGCCCTTCAATCATGAAAGGTTTGCCAATTAAAACCCCAACAAATTGCACGAAGCAAGAAAAGTTAAAAAACTATTGATCTCTTGAAGGGCTCCCTGAACCTTGATTTTGGATTTCAGGCTATTTCAGTAATGCAGAGGCGACTGCTGGGGCCTTGGATGCAGAGGGATGGCTGAAAACAGGGGATTTGTGCTACTTTGATGAGGATGGGTTTCTTTTTGTGGTGGATAGGTTGAAGGAGCTCATCAAATACAAAGGTTATCAGGTCGCACCTGCAGAGCTTGAAGCTCTGCTACTTACCCATCCTAATATAGAAGATGCTGCAGTCGTGCCGTGAGTCCTCTCTCTCTTTCATATTTCTCTGAATCTGAATTTCCTCTTTCCACCATTAAAACAGGGGGTTGTGACTGGTTTTGTTCACATGGAGCAGGTTTCCTGACAAGGAAGCAGGGCAAATTCCAATGGCATTTGTGGTTAGAAAAGCTGGGAGCTCCTTATCAGAAGCGACCCTCATGGAGTTCGTGGCAGCACAGGTAGAAAAAGAGGACACGACCCCATAACTGGTTTTGTTTGATTCTTACATATTACCAATTCTGTTTGATGATGATGTTAATTTGCAGGTGGCTCCTTACAAGAAGATCCGGAGAGTGGCTTTCGTGAGCGCGATTCCGAAAAACGCATCGGGCAAGACGCTCAGGAAAGATCTCATAAGCCTCGCCACCGCCACCGCGGCCGCCGCCGCCTCCAAGCTGTGAGATTTTTTGGAGCAATTTTTATAGTTTCACCAAAGAAGGGGTCAACTCCTTGCTCAAACTTTACCCCAATGTTCCCATCCCAAAAAGTTCTTATATTGTCTACCCAAACAAAAGAAAAGACATCGTAGTCCTATCTTTGATGAGTTAAATCTAACTAAAATGATCTAGAATGTTAACTAAGATGATGTCGAATGTTGTAATTTTATTTCTACATGTATAGTATACAATTTGTACCTTATGTGAAAACAATGTGGGTTTCAATCAAGAGCTTGTACTCACTATTTGAGTATGATCCCCATTTCTTATTAAGATTAAATTTTATGGGCTTTAATGTTGGTTGCGGTTTATATAGAGCTGAGGCTTTAAACAATCAAAGTAAAGTGTACTTTCAAATAATGTTGAGGAATGTAGTTTCGATGCTGGAAATCTTTGTGATTGCTTTAAATATATTTTCATCTATAATTATAAAATTTAAAGCTTCAAAAATAGTGTAGATCGAGTAGATCTATGAAAACTTGAAAATATTGAAAATTGACCTTTCAAAAATGCATTACAAGATGCATTATATTCAAAACTTGAAATCAATATTTTTTTCATGCCCATGCATCTTGATATCGAGATGATCAATTAGATGATATTTGGACATCAAATCAACATCTTCTAGTGAAATTTTTGTGATGGGCTCTAATTTGATTAATTAGAGCCTTAGCTCTATATAAACTTTTTCCTTTGATGTTTGATGTCCTCGTGTAGTTGAGGGTTAAGGTCTCGGTAAAGCTAACTTGTTTTGGAATTTGGTAAAAAGCAATTAAAAACCTCTTATGGGAAAATTAGAGTTTGGGGCCACTCATTATTTATAATAATTTACTATTCCTGATAATGAATTATTTATTGTTGGGCAGTGTTCATGATAAAGTTAAGTGATATGCACTTATAGGTGGGTTTACATATAAGTTTATCATTTTGAAAAAGAGTTTTAACCTTATTCACAATAGCTTGTTGAAAATTAATATTATTGTCCATAAATTATATATTATTTGCTGAAGTTAGTCATTGTGATTTGATTTCGAGGATGACTGAATCTTTATCCTTTGTTCCTTATCCTACACTCCAAAAAATAAATAAAAAGTCTCCTATTCCAATGCAATTAAATATAAAATCTCATAGTTTTTAATCTTTTGATAATAAATCATACCTAAATCTTTAAAACTAATCAGGCCATTCCAAACAATCATATTCAATCAATCTCTTGATATTTTTTTAAATAAAAATGTTTTTCAAAATAATATGCACGCCCTTCTCAAAGAAAGGAATCTCTTTAATGGGGCACTATGTCAAGTAGGCCCATACAACTGAGTGGTGATTACATGGGCACTGGTGTGGCCCAACGTTCCACGACCACATGTGGTCAAGCCGATCCATCCCAATATTTGATTGAATAAAATTGCAGTGCACATCCACGGCCGATATTTGTACATCTTGGTAAAGGGTTATCTTGGTAAAGGGTTAAGTTCAAAAAGGTCAAGGCATTTAAAGACATATTTTTTAACTAAGGAACTAAATTAAATCTCATATTCCCTTTGAAAGTATGCCCTTACTAAATATTGAAAACCGTGAAAGATTAGGTGGCAGGCCATTGTACTCACGATCTATCCTTTTGAGGTAACCCGACATGACGATGGGCTTATAATATCTGAAATAAAAGCTCATCATTGGACTACTAAAATTAGCCAGTAAATTGTCAGTATAAATGTTATAGTGAACTACAAGCACCTCACCCACCCCGAAAGACAAATCATGTCACATTAAGACATGTACACAAGCATCCTTTACCTGTATATGACAAACCTCACAGGTGTATCATGTCTATATGCCATGGGGTGATATGCCATGGATTTGACCTTTGGCTTCCAAGCCTCTACACTCTCACTCTTAAGAGAATGCATTACCATAAAGCGATCTCAAATAACAAGTGATCCATTATCCCTCTTCCAGTGGTAGACCAAGCCTCATGCCTTAGTATCTGAGGCTCAAGGATTTTTTACTTGAACCATTCTAAGGCATAGACCATTAAATCACCCCCTCTAGGCGGTCATACCACTTGGACCACAATCTCACTAAGCTAGCGTGTCATTTTATTGATATACCTTGAATCCACATGGGTGAGTACATGGACAAGGCGCCATTAAAGACCACAAACCATTTTGGTGCCGCTATATAAGGTGGCGCTTGAGGTTTGGTTATATAAAGTTCCGACTTTATGCATCTGCACCTCGTGTCAACCAAAAAATGCAGTGCTTGCACCAAATAACCTGCAAATAGGGATGTTATTGGGCCCAGGCTGGGCCCGAACCATCTTGGTAGGCCTGAAATATTTTTGTTCTGGGCTTGGGTTAGCATCGGCATGACCCAATTTTTTTTGAATTACATATTTCATTTATATTAAGGGAAAAGTTTATATAGAGCTGAGGCTCTAAACAATCAAATTTGAGCCTACCTCAAAAAATTTACTAAAAGTGGTTATTTTGACGTCCAAATATCATCAAATTGATCATCTCAACATCAAGATGCATGGACATGAGAAAAAAATGGATTTCAAGTTTTGAAAATAGCGTATTTTATAATATATTTTTTGACCGTTAATTTTCAAGATTTTCAAGTTTTCATAAATCTGTCGTTCGATACTATTTTTGAAGCTTTAAACTTTATATATAAAGATAAAAATGTATTTTAAAGCTATCACAAAGATTTTCAGTATTGAAACCACATTTCTCAACACTATTTGAAGGTAGGCTATAATTTGATTGTTTAGAGCCTAGGCTCTATACAAACTGTACCGTTATATTAAAATCTATATTTATATAAGCCCAGGCATGACCTAGCCGATTTTTGGGGCTCAGGTCTGGCTGAAACTAAATTTTTGGGCATGGGCATACCTTTTATACTCTTCCCGGCATGGGCTTGGGCTTGGGCTTGGCCAACCCGACCTAGGCCCGTTACTAGCCCTTTTTGGAAATCAATCACCTCCACCTCAACAATTATAGAGTTCAAGAAAAATAAAAATTGTCATACCTAAAAGTTGTCGATCTTGCGACCCATTTTATGCACCAACAATTTCAAGTCTTCACATATGTGCTAAATCTGCATAATTTTTGGAGCTTAAAATTTTACATTAATTTGAATAAATGGATTTGCGGGCATCACAAATTTTTCTAGCTCTTGATCGAGCTTTCCCCAAGGGATTTAGATATGTGACCTTATCAAATTTCATAAAGTTACAGCCTTAACAACACCGTATCCTATAATACTTGAAAGGGAATGTATTATGTACCAGCGATGTCTATTTTGACTACAATTAAACGCGACTAAGGTCAAAACTAATTTATCATAAAAATCAGATTGAGGTGGTTATTTGTAATAGTTTTCAAGCAAGCAAAAGCACGGTTTGAAGGTGGACACCTACAAACATGATATAGAGTGGTTCCTTTCTTTGGTGAAAGTAGAATGGCTCCTGAAGTATAGTAGTCCACCAAAGTAGGCTGTAAAGTTAGGCAGCTGTCATTTTCTAAAGGAAAAAAGTTTATATGGAGCCGAGACTTTAAACAATCAAATTAGAGCCCACCACAAAATTTCATTAGAAGAAGTTGTTTTGATGCTCAAATATCTTCAAATCGATCATCTCAACATCAAGATGCATGGATATGAGAAAAAAATAGATTTCAAATTTTGAAAATAGTACATCTTGTAACGCGTTTTTGGACCGTCAATGTTCAAGATTTTCAGGTTTTCATAGATTTGCTGGATCTACACTATTTTTAAAACTGTAAATTTTAGAATTAAAGATGAAAATATATTTTAAGGCTATCACAAAGATTTTTAGTATCGAAACCACATTTCTCAATACTATTTGGAGGTGAGTTTTACTTTGATTGTTTAGAGCCTTGGCTCTATACAAACTGCACCCTTTTTTAAAAGGCTTGTTTGAAAAGGGCAACTTATTAATCTAATTTTAAATACTACATGCCTTGAAAATTGAAATATTCATAGTATATTTAGCCTCGGGGACAAAACATTACCATTTTCCTGTGCTGAAAATAGGGAACACCATTTGGCCACATATTGTTCTAAATTATCTTCCAATAATTGTGTTTCTGTCGACTGTAAATGAATACCAATGCGAATTGTGTACTATATTTGGCCATCAATAGTACTGGGTGGATTACAAAAAGAGTGAGAATAACCTCTGACCCAATCCTAGATAATTGCTTCTTTTGTAAATATCCTGGTCTAGTCCTCCTCGTCGTATGCCGAAGAATCAATGCTTTAAAAAAGGAAAAAGTTTGTACAAGGATGCAACTTTAGAACTACGGATGCACTTCAAAAATTAATGGGGAAATGTAGTTTTAATGTTGAAGGACCTTTTTATTGATTATCTCGACATCGAGATGTATGATCATAAAAAATAAAAAGATTTTCAATTTTAGAAATAGTGTATTTTATAACATATTATCTACACCGTCTATTTTCAAAAATTTTCATTTGTTCATAGATCTACTTGATTTTAACCATTTTTAAAATTTAAATTTCTGTAATTAGATATAAAAATAGATTTTAAAATAATCCTAAGAACATTTTACATCAAAATTATATACCATGATAAAATTTGAAGGTGCACTTTACCCCTACACATACGGATGCATCCGTATGCCAACTGCACTATTTAAAAAAATGCCCAATATGGATAAAGAATCGTCAACGTTGAAATGTTCTCAATTTCTCATAAAATATTGGGAACCGGCTCATTTCACCATGACATAGATAGTTATGACCGGTTCTCCGACAGAACAAGCGCCACTTCTTTTCTTTCTTTTTTATTTGTTTTTAAAATTTTAAATATCCAATTCAGAAATCCTTATCCTCGATTTTTCCAACCAAAATGGAAATCCAGAGGGTGACCCGGATCACTGAACCGTGTTTTTTAAAACTTTTTAAACTATAGGGAATGATGGTCCTCATAATATAACATTAAATTACATGATGTAAATGCTCCCCACTGTAAGATATCGAAATGTACGGCAAATGAAGTGCCTACCATGTATGTGTACCAAATGTAACATTTGAATATGCTCTAAGCTCACATGATTCGCTTAGACTTTAGAATCCATTGAAAAAGTTCCATATGCATATGCAATAGGAAAATTGTTACATGCGGGCTGGACCGCATTTCTACATATGCAGTCCAGAATGCGCAAAGCATCCATCTTAAAAGATGGATGTAAGTTGGTGTTCCATTTAAAAACAAAGGAAACTAACGGTCCAAATGTTTTCTTACTAGAATTATTATTTTTAATTTTTAAAATTTATTTATTTTTCATATGATTTTCATGTTAGAAATTACATGTCCTTAAAAATTAAGTCTTAAAATCCATCTCAATTAAGAGGCCCGCATTTCTACACATGGGGGCTTGGCCGCATAGAAATTGGGTCCTATGCAATAAGCTCAATTTGGTTCTTTGGTAATATGCAAAAATTATGCATATTTTCCAATACCTTAAAACTGACTCAAGTACTTTTTTGATAAATTTCAAAAGATGTGTTCGGCTCCATGAAATTCTATAAAAGGGGTTGGCTAGAAAGAGATCATTTATTTTTATTACAAAGAAGTCACAACTATTTCTACTCATTCCATGTTAAATCGGATGGTTTTGGGTGAATCACGAAGTTCGAAATTTTTTTTTTGAAATGTTGTCTATTTATTAATGATATCATTACTTTTAAAATTTAATAGACAAGAATGATTGTTACCTCTTTATATAAAAGAAAAGAAGAGGATAAATGGTCATTTTTCAGACAAACCCTTTTATAACCCGCACATATATAAATGCGGGTTTGGCAATAAATATGTTTTTTTAACTATGATTTGATCCAAATTTTTAGAAAATATATAATCTTTAACATGAAGAATAAATAAATAAATTTGAAAACTAAAAATAACAATTATATTAAGAAAACATATGGACCATTAATTACAATTATTTTTTGATGAACCACCGTATATTTTATAAATGCGGTGCAGCCCGCATGAAACAATTGTTATAAAAATTCTGCGAGCCATCTTTAATATTAAATAGCTGAAATCTTGATTTGATATTTCCTAGTTATTGTTACACACAATGGAACATAGGATGCACCGAGTGCATGAAACGGTCAGGAGCACCACCATGGCCCATCTTAGAGTCGGACGAAGGCTTTCCAAGTAGCCGTTCTATATCACAATCGATTCATCATTTGAAAGAATCCAAGGCCACCGCCTCAGTTTTGGTGGGTCCCAAATTCTGACCGCTTTTCCTAGTGACCGTTAGAACGTACTTAAAACCCAGCCCTGCTTTCTGATCCTCTCTCTCTCTCTCTCTCTCTTGTCCGCTCCCCTCCCTCAGTAGCTATGACCTACCTTGCTCTTGCTCCTCTCTGCAAAATGCTCTCCATGTTTCGAAAATCCTTCAATTCTTCCAAATGGTAACGCACACTCTCTCTGTCTCAATCTCACCTCTTTTAGCTTTGTTTTCTTTCTACTTCTCTCTCTGTACACTGTATCATTTGGCATTTCTGCACTGTTTCTTCTCACACATTGACCATTGTCATGAAACCAGCAAGACATTGGTGAAGCTGGCCATGTCCAGGATAAAGCTACTGAGGAACAAGAAAGATATACAGATCAAGCAAATGAGGAGAGATGTAGCCATGCTTATCGAGTCTGGGCAGGAAGCAAGTGCTAGGATTCGGGTATGTGCCCTTTAACCTGAACTGTTGGCCCAATAAAGAAATGCTGTCTAAAAATGCTGGGTCTTAAAAGTATTACTGATTGAATGGGTATCTTGTTTTCCTTCATGTTTTAGCATTCCATTTACTTGAAGTACTCTTTCTATTGAGGGTTGGAATTTTCCGAACTCCGGTTTGTTCCATTCCTCTTCATTTTCCTTATATGTTCAGTTGCTTTCATGGTCTGGCAGTTGCCCTGATTCTTATTATAACAAATGGCTCTTTTTTCTTATTTGATATTGATCTAGTGCAACTAAATGCAATGCAATGCCTTTTTATTTGCTTTGGATTCCGCATATAGATTATTATTTCCATTATTCTAGTAATTTAAGTTCTGCTGATAAATTGTTTGCAATATAATTTGAAATTATGGTAAGCAGCATTGAAATGTCCTCGGTATGAGAAGTATCAAATAGGTTGGCTTGTCCAATAAATATACCTAGAAAGGGGTATCCTAGGTGGAGTCATGGGTATCTTGTTGTGAAGGTAATAATTGATATTGTGCACACTAAATATTACCTCGCAAAACAGTTCTTATTGAGGCTTATATTAAGCAAGAAAAATGCATTGCTTATATTAATCTAATATAAATGATTTAAAATTCATTATGTGTATTTTTGTGATTTTCTCATTTTTCTATTCTCTGAAATTCCCCTTGTTTTTCAGGTTTTCTGATATTTTTAAGCCAATAACATCTATGGAATGTTTGAATTTCTTGTGTTTTATTCCTAATCTATGTTTATATATTTTTCTGCTTTGTACTTTTTTTTTTGAATTTTTATGATGTTTCTGGATTTTATTTATTTTTTTTTCATTTTTTTTTTGGTCTTGGCCACTTTTTGAAAACCCGGATCAACGGGGGGAACTAGTCATCTAGGAAACTGGTCCAGATCAGCTAATCGACGATCCAGATCGGTGGATCGGCTTGTTCCGGTGGATCCGTCCTTAAAAAAATTAAAAAATTACTAAAATGTCTTAAAAATTTAGTTTTTTAGGTTTCAAGAAGAAAATGGGGTATAGCATTTTATTTTACCTAAAATATGTAAATACTTCAAAAAATGAAGAACCCATGCTACTTTGGAGGAACAATAGATTTCCCACCCAAAAGATTTCAGTGAATATTAGTGAAAATTTCAGCCATCTTCATTAATTTTGGTAAAACGTCAGCAACTTTAGCATCTTACTCAATAAGCTTTGCAAAATTTCAGCAAGATTTTAGGGATTTTCTTTGAATTATTGAATGAACAACATCACAAGGTTTGGATGCTCATTTCACTAAAATTTCAGGAAAATTTTAGTAATTTCGTTTAAGTTTCTAAATAGTGGGAAGATTTAAGGAGAGAAGAGAAGAAATTGGGGATCTAGTGCTTTCTAAGAGAGATACATAAGAGGTGGGAAGGATTTGGAAGAGGAACAAAGAAATTGGGTTCAGTTACAGACAAAGAAATAGTGTGAGGCCCTGTTCTTGCCTATGCTAGGGCTAGTATAATTACAAATTCATCTTCAAAAGTACCCTTTATAGTCCTTGTGCTTGCCTATGCTAGGGCTAGGATAATTACAAGTTCATCTTCAAAAGTACTCTAGATAATTATTAAGAAGACCAGCTTGCTTCTTGGATGAAAACCATAGATATACCTCAAGGTTCTCCTTAAAAAAGAAGAAATTATAGAGCTGATAATTTGCTAATTTTCACGGAATGGGTGGTAATACGAGAGATATTATTGGCTAAGTTAGCTCCTTCATTAAAAGCTAAAACAAGATGGAGCATAGGCAGTTGTTATCTTTTGAGAAGATGGAACTGTTAATTTTCTCATCACAATAAAATCGTGTCATACGTTCTCCTAAATTTTCTATATAGTATATAAATACATTGTCTAATACTTTCTTATTACATCTTAGAAAACCCGAGCTCTTATTAGTCCCACAACAGGGATTTTTGAAATTTTATGGCGAGGCAAGGACTTAATGTGGGTCATGGGTGCTAAGCAAGGTATGCATACCTCAGCTTGTGCTGTCTCATTGCAAAGAGGGAGGGGGCCACTCAAACAAAACATAATGAGCACTGCGAGCACCACAATCACTCGTAGGTTAATACAACACATAAAAGCACAAAATCAGGAAGCAAGCTTGGACAAAGATCACACCATGATGAAACTTCATGAAATACTACGTCTATTGAGACACAAATCTCCCATGGGAAGGATCCATGCCTCGGCATCCCTTCTTTAGCTCGTTCTACCCGATAAACATTGCTCTCACAGTTTTCTTTGCTAAACTTGATTTATTGTGGCTTCGGTACCATCACATAACATATGGAACCAATACCTTGAATGACTCTCTATCGGTCTCCTTCCTACAATCTCTCATATGGGGACACTTGCCTAAACATGGTTGCAGTAAGCAATTGATTACATGAGCTGCAATGTGAATACACTTTTCCTATCACTGAAGCCGCATATTTCTTCCGTGCATCAAGCTTCGCATTGTCTCCATGAGATGCCTATTTTTTCTTCCTTCCACGCCATTTTGTTGTGGAATTACACCGAACTCCTTCAAGTATGCATCGAACTCCTTTCACATATAGTAGCTGCCATTATTAGTCCACAAGCACCAAATCTTATGACCAAACTCTCCCTCGACATGTTTACAAAGCTCCTTGGAGCTTACTAACTCATCGGACTTTGCCTTCAAAAAGATAAGCCACATGGGCTGTGAGTAATCATTATTGAAAATGAGGAAATAGAGGTTATCTCCAATAGATTGGCACTCCATTGGAGTGTACCACCTCCAATGCCACATTCGAAAAGGATTTGTTGGAGATGGTTGCTGATGCGCATTTCCATATGGGCAGCCTGTCCATACTGTCTACGCCATGGCAAGATTGATGCACTGAGTGCTTCGTGGTCACTATAGCAAGATTGCCCTTGAACGTTCGTAGCCACAAGAACTTCTTGTGGTCACATGCCATGTAGTGTGAACAATCAGAGTCCATGAGCCACTCAAATGCGTAGTCCATGGTTTCTCTTGCACGAGACTTGGTTGCATCAATCTCCAATGCGATGAGGGATTCTCCCCCTTGTAGTGAACCCGATTCGAGGTCATATCTACAACTTGAGCAAACCCTGCTTGCACATTCCAGTCACAATCTTCATCTTGCGACTACTTCATGAAATGGTCATTTATCACTTCATTCACGTTCTTGGTCTTCCTTGGCATTTGGCACTACTTCATGAAATGGCTTGACTTTTCACCGTGATAGCAAGTCTTCTTCCAATGCTTATCGTGTAATCCGCTCCTGTTGTCTTCCTTCTTGCGAGGGTCCGACTTTAGGGGCTGATGTTTTGTTTTTCTTCCCACGTTGCCCTTGGGTTGCTATGAACCTTGCTCTCCCTTACAGAGGGCCTAGCCATCTATCTTGCTAGAGACTCATCATTAACCATCACATTCTCCAACTTTGTCAATGTGGGTTGTGTAGGCCATTCCTGCACAACGGTCAAGAACTTATGAAACTCCAATTTAAGCTCGCTGATGATTAGCCACTACATATGCTTCTCACCGAGCCGTCACTCTTTATCATGTTTCGAGATCTTGATGCACAGGTTCCTCACTTAACGAAATGGCTTGGCTCTCCACTGTGATAGCAAGTCTTCTTCCAATGCTCATTGTGTGATCCGCTACCGTTGTCTTCCTTCTTGCGAGGGTCCAACTTCAGGGGCTGATTTTTTGTTTTTCTTCCCACGTTGGCCTTGGGTTGCTATGAACCTTACTTTCCTTTACAGAAAGCCTCGCCATCTATCTTGCTAGAGACTGATGATTAACCATCAGATTCTCCAACGGTCAAGTACTCATGAAACTCCAATTTAAGCTCACTGATGATTGGCCACTACATGCGCTTCTCAACGAGCCGTCACTCTTTCTCATGTTTCGCGATCTTGATGCACAGGTTCCTCACTTACATAAACTATTGAGAAATAGATAGTGAACCCTATGTCAATGAACCTAGCTCATTCTCCAACAAGGCCAGCCATTGTTTACTCGAACAAGAACGAGAGCACATCCCATACATACTTTGGGGTCTTTTATGTCCATGATGTGGTCCATGAGCTTCTACTGGATCGATTATTTTATTCGAACACATACAGTGCTTTACCAAATCTTCCACTTCTGCAAGGCTTCTCCATACGCAACTTCTGTTGTTGGTGTGACAGTGTCACTGCCATTCTCCATCTTCTAGAGATCATGCCCTTGTAAGTACGATTCCATGCAGGATAGCTGATTGATGTAGTTGCGATCATTAAGTTTCTCGATCTCGGCTAGCAAGCTCCTATTGTCTGCCATGTCAACTATGATTCCTTTGGTTCTGATGCTCAATGCTTTCAAGCCAAGCAGCCTAAATCACGAACCTCCCTTTAATACCTCTTGTGGAATTGCGCCAATTGCGCATCAACACAATGAGCAATGCAAGCACCACAATGACTTGCACATTAGTAAACACACAGAAACAGAAATCAAGAAGCAAGCTTGGACAAAAAGACCACCATGATGAGGCTTCATCAAATATCATGTCTCTTAAGACCCAAATTCTCGTAGTGGAACGGTCCATGCATTGCCATCCATTCTTTTGTTTGTCATATCCAATAAATATTGCTTGCAATACTTTCTTGCTAACTTGGTTTGTTATGGCTTCAGTACCATCACATAACATATACAACCAAATACCTTGACACAACTCACTAGCGGACTCCTTCCCATAAACTTCTCATATGGGACACGTACCACAAATGTGGCTGTGGTAAGCGATTGATTTCACAAGGTGCAGTGCAAATGCATTATGCCAAATATGGAAGCTGCACATTTCTTCCATGCATCATTCTTAATGAATTAGAACGTTGTTCGTGGTGTGCATCACATCTCTCTCTCTCTCTCTTTCTCTCTCTAACCTTCAGAGAATTTAATCCCAAGCCTCATGTGGTGGTTTGAATGCTTCAGTTGCTTTTATGTAGTTTGCGGGTTTGTTTAACCTATAGGCTTCATTGTGGTGCCCAAATTAAGCAAGAGATTGTCGGCTGTTTTTTTGCTTTTCTTGTGCCAGATCATTTTGTGGTGTGTCTCCGCAACTTATGTTTCTAGTATCTCACTGAGACCTTAAAATTTGAGTGTCTTTGAGCAATGCTTTGAGAGCTGCATATTTGGCCTCCCCAGTTGAAAGCATAAGTGAAATAGTGAAATTTGTATTTGGGAAAAGAAAAATCTTCTTAGGTTTGGACGAAAGATATGTGATACTATTGAATGAGCAGAATCCACATGATCCCAAAATTAAGGATACATCAACAAGAACGTTCCAACCTACAAATCAAGCTATTAAAAAGTGGATTTTTGACCTAGATCGTCCATTCAGAAAACCACATATAATCAGCGGATCGGCGGTCTGCATCGGAGAATTGGCTAGATTGGTCAGATCGGCTGGATCCGACCTTAAAAAGATTTCTGAAAATCACTAGGAATCCTTAAAAACATTATTTTTTGAGTTCCAAAAAAAGAATGGGGGTAGTAAATTTTTTGCTTTCATTATTTTGTAAAAATATCTGAATATTGAGACACTATTTTCCTGTCTGAATGTCTGTTGACCTTCACATAACTGGAAAAAGAAGATCGCTGGAAAAAAAGGAGCATACAATCATCATGGATATGAATGCATGGTCCAAAATGGAGTATACAATTATTTAAATACATTCTAATAACAAAATGAAAGATGACATCGTTTTTCTTCTTTATCACATTGTTGTTAGTCCTTGAATTGTTTGACTATGCTCAATTCATCTACAATTCAGAATTGTTTTGACTATGTCATTGATTCGATCCATGTACGCTTCATAATTGTTGGTGCCGAACTGACTATGCTTGAGTCTCCCACTACCGGTGAACTGCTGCTCTTTTAGCTTGAAATCCCCATGGCTTGTCCACTCCTTGTGCTGGTCCCCACCCTCCTACTTGCCTCCACCCTCTTGCTGTTGGATCTTGGGCTGCATATAGCTTGGTTGGGACAAGGTGGCCTCAGAATCATATTCTTTCTCATTTCCTCCCATACCCCCTACCCACTCTCTTTGAACCAGTGCACACCATCTACATCTCCAACAAATTGCGGATATCTCAGCGGGGAACTTCCCCCTCCACATTCCTCAGTAGCTTCTTCTTCACATTCTTCACTGATTGGCTTAAGGAATGCTCTTTTTCACAGTATTGGATTCTCTTCCTTCACCAGCTACTGCTTGATTGTATCTGCAATGGATATCGCATCTATATCTATTGGGTTGTAGTCCTTAATCTTCCTTCTTATTTGGTGTTGTCGGTGCTTTGAATTGTAATGAATGTAAATGAGCTACTGAAGCCTCTTCACAGGCAGCCATGTTCTAGGAGTGTGCTTTAGTTTCACTTACATCCAGTAGCTGAACATGGTCTAAGAGAGCACCTTGATTGCTATCATTTTTTAATGAGGTGCGTCAACACCGTGACATTCCCACCTTTCAGTTGAAATGAAATGCAAAGAGTATTGTAAGAAAGGGCGAAATATTTTATAAGGTCAATTATGTGAAAGAAAACATATTTACATAAGAGCTTACTTGGATCCATTGTAGTGCGAGAAGTCTTAGCAAGTCTATTTGCAAACAATCAAGCCTTTCACATCTTTACACATAAAAAGTTGCGAAAGACATAGTCATACCTAACTGATGCACCAAATCAATGAGATTCCTACATAACTGATGCTGCTAATTGATTTTTATGGCTTCTCTCTGGCCTCCCAATATTTTATTTCACCTCCTTCATGACATTGTTAGGAATAATAGGTGACTAATAGAAATAATTGAGGTTGAAGTAGAAACCTAAACAATATAAAACTATTTAAATTGACATTGAGCAAGTATTTTAATCTAAACCTTTTAGCATATTAATAAACATTGATTTACATAGTGGATCGGGTGGCCCAACTAAGTTTTCTACCTTTTGTCTATATCTCCTCCACTTGAGGGGCAAAATTGCACCTCTGCCAAATAGATCTTTTCACCCTCTTGATCCTTTCATAGAGGAGCCCCATGGGGGATTTCTTGTCACCATTCACCATTCTTAACAATGTGACTAAAGGAGTAGTGGTGAATTCGATGCAATCACTGTTGGACCAGAGCTTCTTATTAAACATTATGCCCTCTAGATTCCGTCCCTCACGAGACTTTGTAAGTTTGTCTTTTGTTCACTCCTCACTGGTGAACAATCTCTTCAATGCGGCTTTAAGCTATACATTAGAGTTCATGGCCAATTAATATGGTGCGAAGCAGGTGATAGCGAGCCTAATCATCAACACCTTATTCCCAGTTTGCTGTCTCATTAGGTGAAGGATCTTGGAGTCTTTATAAATGAATTTCGTAATCAACCTTGCTAAAACAAGAGTCTCCTTCACCAGCTTTGGTCTCGCCAACCAATCTCCTCTAATAAGAGATCAATACAGTGGGAAGTACGCGAGTCCATACCAGATGTTTTCTTTTGTCCATCAACTTTGACCTTGCAGAAACACATGCGTTGGCATTACCTGTAACAATTTGGACTATATGCTTCTTTCCCACTTCATTGACTATCTGGTCCAATAATTGTGCCAAGAACTTTATTTCCTTCCTTAGCATTGTGACCTCTCTATTGGACAAGAAGGTTGTTCCATGTGGGCAATAAATAAAAAAGTTCAGATAATCTTTCTGATTGACTTTGTCCCACTAACCGTCGCTTATGATGGTGATGTCTGTTTTCGTTCAACTCTCTTAAGCTTCTCAATCCATTCTTATCCTCTACCTCTTCATCCAAGATTTTCCACTAAGTTCATATGTTGTAAGGGGCTTTTACCCCATGCCCCTCATTCTGAATTGCAGCAACCATTGACCTATAATAGGGTTGTTAGAAGCGTGGAAGGGGATTCCTTCATCATAGAACAATTTCTCAACACTCCTTTTTCACTATTTACCTTGCACCTTTAAGCATGGCTCCGAGGATTAGTTGCTTAGATTTAGGCTGCGAGACGTATGGGTCTATGTGACCTTGAGAAATTGGCTGCACAGGTTTACTATGTGCACCTCTCCTTCCCTCCATGACACTAGACAAGCCAAGAGTAGTCTCCTCTACATTTGAAGTATGGGACAAAGTTGCCCTAGATGATCCATCTTTTGTTTGGTTATCTTCTTATGCTTATTAGCCTTAAGAAGAGTTGCCATCTATATCCACGAATTACTAGATACATTATTGCATGGAAAAACCTCCCCCCAACCTCTACAAAGTGCTGCTTGAATCGATTTATTCCACTAGTTATAGCCCTGTGGCAGTAGTTACAGTTGATTTTGTATTTCTTGTTTTGGGACATGATGAAACTTGTTGAGAATGCAAATGGTCAAAAATCATATTGAATGTTTGACATAAATATAAATAATAACTAGGCACATGATATATTTTACTAAACAACTGCAATGTGTATTGGTTGTGAGAGGTTTTCTACTCAACTCAAGTAATTACTTTTCATCTTTCCTCTATTTGATGTGATGTATATGTTGTGAAACAATTGTCCCTGAACCTTCAATGCGTCTAAGGGTTAGGAGTGAAGAAAATAACAGTTAAGAGTTGTGACTTTGTCTTGTAAGTTACAAGTTGTAACTTACTACTTTTCATCTTCCTCTATTTGATGTGATGTATAGGTTGTGAAACAATTGTCCCTGAACCTTCAATGCCTCTAAGGTTTAAGAGTGAAGAAATAACTGTTAAGAGTTGTGACTTTGGCTTGTAAGTTGCAAGTTGTAACTTACTACTATGGAATGGAACATCCAAGTTGTGTTGCTTTTTAATTGAACCATATGAAGCATAAATAAATTTCTTTTAAATTTCTCATGATCATATGGGTACTATAGATTTGAAACATAAAATCTAGTGCCTCTATTGGCCATAATTTCCTCCCAATATGATCAATTAGATGATCATAATATTGGCTATCATAAATATTGTCTAGGGAAAACTCGTCCCATGCTTCAGATCTAGAGGGGATTACTCCGGGCTTGTCCCGGAGCACTAGTGTCATGGAGGGCAGGAGATGTGCACACAGTAGACTTGCACAATAGACTTACCCAGGGTCGCATATATCTCAATAGATGACCCTTCGAGGTGTGCTCGAAGGTTCAAGGCAAATAATGGAAAGGCTTGTTAGGAAATGGTTCTATGATGAAGCGATCCCCTTCAATGCAATCACCGGGCCATATTTCAGGCCTATGGTCCTTGCAATTCAGAATGCAGGGTAATGGGGGCAATCTTGGATGAAGAGATAGCAGACATTAAGAAATGTATTGCAGAGCCTATGGAGAGTTAGCGGAGAAAGGGCATCACCATTATGACTGGTGCTTGGTGAGACAAAGTCAAGCAGAAAGATTATTTGAACTTTTTGCTTTCTTGCCAGCATGGGACAACCTTCTTGTCCAGTAGAGAGGTCGCATGGGTTAGGATGGATGCGAGGTTGCTGGATTATTGGACTAGATAATCGAGGAGGTGGGAGAGAAGAATGTGGTCCAGATTGTTATGGATAATGCCAAGGCATGTGTTTCTGTGCGGTTAAAATTGATGGACAAAATGGACCATCTGGTATATGGACCCATGTGCTGCCCATTGCTTTAATCTCATTTTGGAGGAGATTAGCGAGACCAAAGCTAGTGAAAGAGGCTCTCGTTTGGCTAGGTCGGTTATGAAATTCATATATAATCACGCTAGGATCCTTTACTTATTGAGACAACATACCTGGAATAAGGAGCAGATTAGGTCCGCTATCGCCTGCTTTGCAACTAACTAATTGCCATGAGTTCTATTGTATAATCCCAAGCCGCATTGAAGAGGTTGTTCACCAGTGAGGAGTGGACAAAAGACAATCTTGCAAAGTCCCATGAGGGACGGAATGTAGGTTTTGGTCTTGTGCTTGCATCGAATTCAGCACTGCTCCTTTAGTCACATTGTTAAGAATGGTGGGTGCTAGCAGAAATCCACCATGGGGCTCCTCTATGAAGGGATTAAGATTTCGAAGAGTCTATTATGGAGAAGTGCAGCTTGACCCCCTCAAGTGGAGGAGATCATAAAAAAGGTTGAACCCTTAATTGGGCCACTCGATCTACTATGCAAATAGATGTTTATTTATATTCTTTGAAAGTTTAGATTAAAATACATCATCAATGTCAATTTAAATGGTTTCTTCATCTTTGTATGATCTAAATGTCTTCTTCAACCACAATTATTTCCATTCGATTATTCCTAACAAGGTCATGGAGGAGGTCATCATCATCATCATCATCATTGTCTTTTCCTAATTAATTGGGGTCGACTACACGAATCCTGCTCCACCATTCTTCTTTATTAAAGGCCATACCCTCAGTGAGGCCATAAGCCCTCATACCTTTTCGGACTACTACCAACCACATCCTTTTAGGCTATCCCTTGCCCCATTCAGTCCTTCCACTTGAACTAACTCGTACCTCCTAACAAGTGTTGTACTTGATCGGCGCCACATATGGCCAGCCACCTATGTCAAGGTGGTGGATTACATTATTGGGAGTTAAGAGAGAAGCTATAATAATCAATTAGCAGCATTGAGAGAGGTAAGGTTTAATATTTTATGTAAGAATGATTTAGTGCATTTGTGAAACATCACTAAAGCACTAAAGGATAATGTCTTTCACATCTTTCTATGTAATGCAGAAGGCTCATTTGCAACTATACTTGCTTGCAACGAGACTTGCTAGGACTTCTCTCTATGATGGATCCAGGTAATCTCTTATTTAATAAAGTTTTCGTTCACATCATTTATCTTATGAAATATTTCGGCCGTTTCTTACAAAACCTTTTGCATTTCATTTCACTAAATAGTGGGAGTGCAATGGTGTTGACACACCTCACTTAAAAAGATAGTAATCAATGTGCTCTCTCAGACATGTTCAGCTACTGGATGTGAGCGAAACTGAAGTACCTTCTAATTGATACACACTTCTAAAAGAAATTGGCTGACTGCAAAGAGTCTTCTGTAGCTCGTTTATGTTCATTACAATTCGAATATTCGATACTGACAAATAAGGAGGAAGATTGAGGAACCCGATCGACTTACATGCGATATTTAATGCAGATACAACCGAACATTGGGTTGTAGAGGAAGAGAATCCAGTGTTATGCAAGAGAGTCTTGAGGCAATTGGTGAGGAATGTAAAGACGTTGAGGAGTAGGGAGAAGGAGATGTAGGCGGTGTTGCAGCTGTTGAAGAAGAGTGGAAAAGGGGGTATGGGAGAAAATGAGAGAGAATATGATGCTGAGGCCATCTGTACCAACCAAGATATATACACCCCAAAATTCAGTAACTAGAGGGTAGGGGAGAAAGCAAGAGGGTGAGGGCCAGCACGAGGGTGGACAAGCTTTGAGAGAGAGCAGCCCAACCGTTGGGGGTCTCAGGAATAGATAGTTTGGTAGTGACTTTTTGAGGCACACTTTGATTAAATCAATGAATTGTCCAGACAATTCAATGCGATGAAGAGAAAAAACTACGATGTCTTTCATTTTGGTATTAGGTTGTATTTCGATAGTTGTATGCTCCATTTTGGACCACGTATTCATATCGATGATGATTGTGTGCTTCTTTTTTCTATTGATATGCATGATCAACAAACATTCAGATAGGGAAACGACATCTCAATATGCACGTATTTTTGTAAAATAATAGAAGTACATAATGCACTACCCCCAATTTTTTTTGGAAACTCAAAATATATTTTTGCAGATTTTAGTATTTTTTGAATTTTTTTAAGGCTGCATTCGGCAGATCCAGTTGATTCCCCATTCCTGACCGCTGATCCGCCTATATGACCCGATTTTCTAGATGGACGTTTTGGGTCAACGATCTACTTTTTAAAACCTTGCTTTAAGTCAAAACGTAATTGTTTGTAATTGTTTCAGAAAGGATGCGTGCATGTATAGAAGTCTGAGGGGTCTTTTAGGTTGCCTGTAAAACAGATGACCAAATTCCTTATAAGGAAAAATCGAATGGGGTGTTAAGTTTGAAAGGTCTAAATTAGCTGCTGGAGATTCAAGAACTCAAATTTATGGGGTTGGGAGTTTTGAAATTGAAGAATTTGAAGCTTGTGTAGGTAGATCAGGTTTTGGGTGCTCGAAATTTTCATGTCTACTACTAGACGCTTGATCTAGTTCAACTTTGTGTATCAACTACAAGGCATATCCCTGTTGAGAATTGGATCCTACTTTTGGTGATTGAGTGGATAAGGATCTGCCAGAGTCTGTTAAGTTGGTGATTGACTGGATAAGGATCATGTGCATGTGTATACATGGTTCTAAATGGTTATCTTGAATATTGAACAAATGACTTATTTTATTTAATGCATTGAAAGGGAAATGTGGCTTTGTTATTTTGTTGACTGCAATCGTTCTGTTTTTTTTTCTAAATACTTTTCTCAATAAAAGTAGGGCTATGTATTGTGTCCATGAAACAGATTATTAGGTCTTTCCCAGTGTTTCGACTTCTTAGGGTTTTGGTTCCAAGATGAATTTAGGCATCCTTTTGGAGAAAAATGTGCTAAGACCTCCCTAGTGACTTCTATGGATTTTTAAAGAGGATTATTGAAGTCCATAGGAAAAGAAATGCTTGCTTATATGCCTGTTTGCAATGTCAAAAGTTGGACTTTAATGAAGAAATGCTTGCTTATATGCCACTTGCTATTGGCTTGCTTAATAGTGAAAAAATAAGCGCCCGTTGCTATTGGCTTGCTTAATAATCATATTATTACTGCATAGCATCATCCAATGATTTTAGCAACTTTTTGATTCTTGCTCAGATGTATGCTAGAATCTATATTGCTCCACCTTGAGTTGGAGAAAACAAGAAAAAGAAAATCATGATCTTGGGTCACTTAATCTCGGTCACATCGCTGGAAGTTAATTTATTTATATTCATTTTAGTTGCATTTATAGCTGAACAAGGATCAAATATACACATGGTGTCACTTTTTTATTTTAGACAGATGGATACATATGGAAATCTATGGACGAAATTTAGTTTCCTAAATGGTGTTTAGAGTTTAGACATAGAAGTTTTACAATACTTTTGCAATTTATGGAAGGAGCAACTTAGGCCATTCATTTTTTATAATAATCCTTTAAACATTGTGGGTGGTGTTAAATTAGTACTTATTGAATATTAGCACAATGTTTCATGCCGCCGAATTGAAAATATTTGGTGGATTATTAAAAGTTAGTGACCAAATATTCACCCTTTGTTGAATTTAGACTGACTTCTCCATTGTTTATTCAACATTTCCCAAAATCTCAGTTGTCATTGTTGAGCTACAAGTGATGGATCAGGGAGAATTTTGCTCTATTATGTTGGCAAACAGTTTGACACGCTCTGAATTTCTTTTCTTGACCTTTTCTGGTATTTGCAGGTTGAGCATGTCATAAGAGAGCAAAATATTGCGGCAGCAAATGACATAATTGAACTCTTCTGTGAACTAGTTGTCGCACGTCTTTCAATCATTGAATCAAAGAGGTGATACCAACAACTTCCCTTTTGCACTTAATCAAAGCTACGATGAGCAAATTCTGACATGGAATATATATGCAATTTTCAGGGGCTGTCCTGTGGACCTGAAGGAAGGGATTTCAAGTCTAATATTTGCTGCACCTAGATGTGCAGATATTCCTGAGCTGCTACAGATCCGTAACATTTTCCAAAAGAAGTATGGGCATGAGTTCATAGCTGCTGCAACAGAACTTCGACCAGATTGTGGTGTTAACCGAACAGTTAGTGCCTTCTCAATTGCTCAAGATAACAAAGTTATTTCAAAAAATTATAGGGGCTTACTATTTTGTTTGTGCACTCATGTTAAATGCTATTCCCACCAAAAACTTTTGCAGGAATATCAGAACACTGGCTAATTAGAACTCTAAATATGCATATTGGTTCAGCGTGAAAGCCCGAAATCGTAAAAATGATTGTGAACTTTGAATTGGCGGCTGGCATGAGCCTGATTGTGCAATATTTTCCATTGACATTTTTTCCTCTATGCTTGTAGTTGATTGAGAAGCTATCAACAAGAACAGCTTCTGGGGAAGCGAAGCTGAGGGTCATGAAAGAAATTGCAAAGGAGTATCACGTTCAATGGGATACAGCTGAATCCGAGCAAGAGCTGCTGAAGCCTCCTGATGAACTTCTGGTAGAAACACACTTGCAACATATTGATATATGATCTTTATTACTTTGATGAAATTGAAACGAATTCAACTAACCAGAATGTATGATGCAGCCTGGGCCTGCAACATTTGTTAGTGCGACAAGCATGCCTTTTCAAAATTCAGGTGATAACACCCAAGCAAATGAGAAAACTAAGAGGTACTCACTGATACACTACTACACTTTGTTCTTTGATAGATACAGTTAACTCACATGCCTCACTATTTCCATAGGATCAGCGATCCTAAGGCTTTGAACAGAGTGGAAGAACACAATAGCATGTACTTTGAAAATACAGCTTCAGCTGCTCGGGCGGCAGCTGAGTCTGCAGAAAAAGCTGCCGCAGCAGCAAAAGCTGCTGCATTTCTGGCCAATCAAAATTTGCCTAACGATGGTGAAAGATTTGTACATTCTCCTGGAAGTGTATCCCAAACTTACTCTGAAAATCCGAACCAAGCTTCAAGATCAAATAATCAATCCGAAACATTTGGAGGATGTCAAAGTAACTTAAACCGAAGTCATAATCAGACCAAGAGTATTCATGATAGGCTTTATGCTTCCCAAAACTATGGAGTGTCTCATAATTTGGGGGATGACAAGAGATCTGCTGGTTTCAATGATGCCAATATGCAAAGAAGGCATAGCTACAATGGGCCTCCATCTTCCACCAATGTACAGTCTAATGTGGTGTTTGACGACTCATGCTCAGAAAGCGAAGAGGATGGAGATGTTGGGGATAACTTTTCTGGTTATGATCATGTTTCAGATGACACTCCAGGCCATGTCTGGCATGGTCATCCACCGAATCGGCGTCCTCCATCAATACCATCATTATGCTCTAGTGATCAAAGGATGGAGAATTTCGGCTTAGGCACTGTTGCCCCTCACACTCATCCAAACTTACCAGATTGTGATGCTCTCACAGCTCGTTTCGAGGCACTCAAGGCCCATAAAAAATCATAAACAGTTTGTTTTCTGAGTATTGAGATACATTCTTTTTGGCAATTATATGCAAATACTTTATGTTTAAAAAAGTTATGCCTCAGTATCTGCATAGTATTATTTGGACTTGAATGTCATATATGAAATGTGATTGAAGCTGATTCTATTCAATTGATGTCTTTGATGGGGAGTATTCATGGTGTTTACCAGATTGAATTTGGTGTTATTATAATAATTAACATTTCAAGCAAGAAGGTTCTTTTGGTCTGAGTAGCAGTGTTTAATGGGCAGGAATACAATTTTTGGGCTATGTATCACTTGAATGCATATAGAAAATCTCTGTCAATGACCTTGTACTCAAATGACTGTTGTCACATCTATCGTTAGGGCTGGGGCATGCAAGCTTTAGTGAATCTTTTTCTTCAATTCTTAAAAAACACATTAATTTTTTACCCTTGGTATTATATAATTTTAATTTTATAAATAATAGTTATATTGATGTTTCTAATTGTATCGGCTTTTTCGTTTGAAGTACACCTTTAGCTATTGGAGTCACTGACACTTGTGTTGCTTTCCATGTAGCATTAGACATAAGCCAACTAAAATAGTACATGTTCATTGTATCTCAAATCTTTGACACGTAGAGAGAAAATGATTGGCCATTTTCAGTAAATCTCAAGTGGTCCATTTGGTAGGTCCAGGTCTTCAAGAACATTCAAAACCGGATAATAGCTTTTTCTTACTCATAACCCCATTTTGGCATATGATTGATCTAGACCACATTTTCACCTCCAAAACTGGGTTTTCTTACCCAATAACCACTGGATAACCCATTATCTGCCACCAAAACTGCATTTCTCTGCTTTTGCCACCCAAAACAGGCAAAACTTACAAAAAATCAGGTGGGGAACTCAAATGGTGGGCAATGAAAAAATAATAGAGTTGTTGAAGAGAGAGAAGATGCTTAATTTCACCATCAATGTGCATCTGCTCGCTCTATTCGAACCTCTTTGCTAGTTAGTGCAGCTTTTTCATATATTGCTTCAGGTGAACCAGTGGCTATCTCAGAGCAAACCGGTCATAATTTATATCCCCAAGACCAAAGGCTTTATCCCCTTTGAGAAATACTCTCTCTCCCCTTTCTCTCTCTCTTTTCAATCTTCTACTTTGCAATTCAGCAAAAATAAATAACAAGAAAATAAATAACAGAAACCATAAGAGTCAACAGAAATTTTATACAAAATGAAAACTTGTGACCCCTAAACTAGATTTGCAATTTGAGTTTAATCCAAACTCATGAGATCTTCAGCCAAATCCTCTATTTCGATATTCAAACTCTCATAATTTTTGAGATTTTAAATAAATATGTTTTTCATGGACTCTAAGCATTGAGTTTGATAAAGAACACAAAAATTAGGCTTAGGGACTACTTTTTAAGGGCTGATCAGGTGAGGGTTGCAAAAGGCAAGCAAGAAATAAATATTGGAAAAACCCAAGCTCAGAAAAACAATCTAACAAATCTGAGATTTCGATGTTTTTGCTGAATCTGATGTTTGGAATCCATAGAGGATGGGAAAATATGATCAGGAGCGAATTTTAAGAGACGCCTCACCTCCAAAAGTTGAAGAAAACAGAAGGGAGGGTCAGATTTTTGCCCTCACCTTTTTATATCAAAAAAGTTTCAGACTTAAGTTTTCGTGGATACTCATTGAGTTACTGTAGCAAATCGGAGTACTGCAGCAGTACAGCCGCCCATTGATCAACTCGGGCGAGTACTGCAGGGCTGATTCTCAGTAACTCTGCCGTGTCCCAATTGGACTTGAAGGGATTTTAAAATACTGCACTATACTATCATTTTCCTAATTTATAGTAACTTTTCTAATACCAATGTGCAAACTAAGCACCTTTTCCCAACAAAAAAAAAAAAACGAGACATTTGGTTGTCCGTGAATAATCTCTCTCATTAGAAGATAGAGAAGACCTCAGAAATGGGAGCTACAGAACTGTATTTTGCATGCTAAAATTAGTCGTTCGGAAAGCATTTTACTTACCCTCAATTGCTGTTAAGGCATGCTTATTGGCTATGGCAATGAAGATATGTGCGCTAGGTTAAATTTAGAAATGCATTTAGAATCTCACAAGAAATTCAAAAGAATATTTTCTCATCAGCGTAATGCTTGTTGTGATAGTTCTTATGTTCACTAAGTGTAAATGCCCAAAGTGTAGAACTCCATCACATGCTGATCAATTAGCACATAACATATGACGGGAAAAACATTAATTGCCAAGAAAATGTATGTGCAGTATAATCTCTCTTATAATGAGCATTTTAAACAAAAAATATATTACAAGTATCTCTGGTCATTTCCTATAAAATGTGGATGTCCAGGAGCTAATAATGGGAGTTCATTGAAGCAATCAGTTTGTGATGATGTTTAGAAGGGATTGGCTTTTCTTTGGTGTCTTGAATCTCAAAAGGAGACATTCACACACAAAGAGAGTGGCAGATCCCATTCGACTCAAGGCGACTACCACCTCCTCATTTGGTATGGAATGATTTTGTGGGAGCCAAGAAGAGATCAATCTGCGAGTTCTTCTTAAGGTGCTGAGACATTTTTTGAATTTCTTATTCATCTTCCTTCGGGCTGAGACATGAGCTCCAACTTGGCCTTCCATCCTGGTGTAGTCTCTCCTACGAAGAGAAGATAGAATGATTTGATATTGCTCTCTCGAACGGGATATGACATCTCTCATGATGCTGCATACATCTAGCAATTTTAGAGAGTCATTGAGCATCTCATTGACCGATTTATCTTCGGAATGGAGGGCATCAAGGGTTTGTGGAAATTGAGAAGGTCATCGAAAACATCATACAATTCTAGAAGAGAATCACCAAGGCACTCAGCTGTTTGTTGAGCAGAGCCACTAATCCGAAGCAATTTCTCATTCAATTGACACAAGACAGGGTGAGTCCCAGATGGCATGCTATTCTAACGAACATGGTATGGCATTGGGGCCGTCATGGTGCACCTCCAAGGTTCAGATCCAACCTCCGTGGCTTGGGGACTCAGCTTGTGACTTTTCCTCTTATAACAAACTTCTATGCAGGAGGGAGACCAATGGAATCTTGGTTAACAGGTGCATTCTGGTGTTCATAGAAATATATGGAGCTCCATGGAAATATATGGAGCTTGTCTACCTGAATATCAAACATTTCAAGAATCATGCAGGCTCTTGGCATGCATTGTATTTGTTTTGTGTGTACATGCCTGGCATGCCCACTCTTGATCCGACAGTGCCCTGTTTCAAGTGTACAGTGGTAGTCCCTCTTGAATACATCCTCCATATCAAATTGGGTACTTTTCATTAAAATAATGAATCATTTGCAAGTCTACTCTGTGTCGAAATTGCCAATAGAGCCATAGAATAATTGGGCGTCCATTATTGTCACATGAGTTGAGATGGGTTTCAAAAACTGTTGGTTGCAAGGAGACAAATTCTAAACTTCCAATCAATTTATTAGGGGCCCCAACTCATGATATTCCCTTTGCCTGTTAATAGACATGCATATGAGTCTTTGTAGTCATTAAATATATGATTGGCATGATCACTTATTATTAAGATGCGCCTCTAATATCCTCCGAAAATGATTGTTTTGATGTTGGAAAAACATCTAATTGATCATCTCAACATCGAGATTTATTGCTATAGTGAAAGAAAAAAAAAAGAGATTTTAAGTCCAAATATAGTACATCTTTTGACCTATTATTTGGATCATCCATTTTTAAGATTTTTATGTGTTTATAGATCTACTTGATTTGAACCATTTTTTAAGCTTAAATTTTTATAATTAGAGATAAAAATAGATTCTTGCACCATCCAAAGAATTTTCGACATTAAAATTGCATCTCAGGGCAACGTTTGGAGGTACACCTTACTTTGATTGTTTAAGATTGCAACCTTATGCAAATCACACCGTATAAATATGGGGAACTATATAGAATGAGACAACTTACCTTTAATACAATGACGTCACAATCATCATATTGACCGTTAGATTTGGAAGTCGGTAGTTGAGGATGTATCATTGTTTGGGCTCAAAGTCCAAAATACAAATTCTCGAACGTTGTGACCATAGTTAGCAAGTCTCCGTTTGAAATATGATTTTTTTTTTAAAAAAAATCTCCAATTTTTTGAAGTCCGTTAAGTATTCCGAGTTTTTGAAAAGATATTCAAAAACTCGTTTTTTTTTAATGGAACTGATATAGATTTGTATTTTACCTTTTAAAAAAACTTCTTAACTTATAACTTTATTACTTCATTAACTTAATATTATTGAATTCTGTATTTTACCTTTTAAAAAAACTTCTTAACTTATAACTTTATTACTTCATTAACTTAATATTATTGAATTTTGTTTTAAAGATAGTACATTAACAATGGGAGTAAATTAATAATCTTTATTTAACGAAAAATTCCTTCAAAAGTTTTATTAATAAGTTCCGCAATAAAAATAACCTCAGTAGAATGATAGGAAGAGTAACTCAATGAAATAATATATATATATATATATATACATAGAAGATGCTAGGGTGTGCCCACTAGCTCACAGGAAAAAATGAGCCCAACTGCCCAGATTGAATCTGGGCTAATCTGATGATCACGAATGTCCGGTAGTGTTTGAATTTTAGTTTTTTTTCTATAAATCCAAATCACTTAAAATTTGAAGCTTGTGTACATAAAAAATAGGTGAATCTTCAAAAAATATCAAAAAAATATTTTATATGAAATACATTTGCCAAAATACTCTCTAAAAGTTTTGGGAGTATTTTGGTCAATTTTATTTTTGTGAATTATTATTTTTATATTTTTATTAGGTCTGGCTTGATTAGAAAAACACACGCCTAAAATTTCAAGTAATTT
>NW_006495273.1:5411557-5425227 GCF_000471905.2 Amborella trichopoda | reverse complement strand
ATACAAAGTGGGTATTGTTGCTGCATTTATTGAGAGTTTCAACAAAAAAAAATATCAAGTATTACTCTAATGATACTAGTGAGGCTATCAAATTATTGTTCAATTGCTTCATATCTATACAATCGCTACAAATCATAATCCTATACTGTGTCATCTTTACATATTCGATTTTACTATAATTTTTTGAACTAAATCCGAAATATTTTTGATTATATAACTTATCCTATTTTTTGGCGATCTGTATTTTTGACCCGAATTTTTCCTCTGACATTTTGAAATAAAGCCGATTTATTACCTAGGTTTTAGTCCGCCGATGTTTTATTATTCCTCGACTTACTAACTATAGCTACGACACATCTATTGGATTTTAGATCCAATTGTTAAAACTTAAAAGTGATTCCTAACCTCCTAAGACCAAAAATAAATATCTTATATACAATCCCTAAATATAACCTGTCATTTACCATTTGTCACCTAAAGTGCTGACAAACGCGAGATAAAATTTGCCCACATATCCCCTAAAATATTGTTAACAAAAAATTGTTCCCCTACATTTTTTATTTTTATTTTTTTATTATGTTTTTTTCCCCAAAATGCCTTCATCTTAAATCTTCAAGATCTGAGTTCCAAAAGAAATTTTTCGATTTTAAAGATCCAAAAATTCTTCTAGCTTCCAAAATATGGGTAGTTTTATTATTTTAAAATGTTTTAAGAAGGTGTGAATATAGTAATTCATGGTGATCTTGTTTACGGAATATCTCTATTACTAATTCGTGGTGATACTGGTGATCCTATTATGAAATGTATTTTCCTTAAATGAAGTCTTGATCTTGTATTAGAAACCAATTTTCCTATTAAAGTTATGGGCTCCAATCCTCGCCCTTATGCCCCGGGGTCTCCCTCTCTCTCATTCATATAGAAAATTTTCATTGAATCAAAATAAACTGGCCTTCTATAATCTCCCTTGTGATTACAAGATCATAAAGATCACAATCTATGACAGTAACAGTCATAAAACACTACTGTTTGAGCCGAATTGCTCAGTCTTATATGAAGGTTTAAAGCTTTTCAATCTATTCTCTGAGCCATTACATCATAAACGTTCATTACCATCCTTTTGGTAACATTGGTCTTCCCTGTAAAAACCAAATTGAAAGACTAAGAAAACACAGTTAAAGTCTTGCCTGATAATAGACGCTGAAATTTTTTCTGAAAACAGAGTCAAACCCTTGTCGAGAAATTGAGTTTCCGATCTTATGATTTTTTGTTTTGCGATATTACCATGCTAAATATCTCTTTCTTGAAAAAGAAATGTCATAAATAATGTGATTATTATTTTTAAATATTTCTTTTATGTGATAGTTTTCCCGAAGAAGTCATACACACGTACTTGCTACAAGTATTGGCTGGGGTGCTCACATGAGAGCGACCACCCGTTCTTATTAAGCCAAAAGATTTTACACTCTGGCTGGAGTATACTATTTATTTACTCTTTTAGGTAAAACTCAATATAAGAGTAATTTTTTTACTCCCTTGCTTAAAACCTAATATAGGAGTAATTTTAAGACTTCAATTTTGGGGATATAATATTTTAAACCCATAGACTAATTAAAAAAAATGAAATCAAGATTTCTATGTACTAGAAAAAACAATGTTTCAAGATTGAATAAAGATTATCCAATTTTTAAAAGGCGAGATGTAAGTTCCAATAACTCAAAATTTTCTATTGAAAATAATCATCTAGTGATTCTTAGGTTGTTCCCAAATTTCAGATTGAAAAAATCCTCCAAAGTAAATCTTTTGAACGAGGGAGTAGATACACAATAACACTTCCATGGGAGTGTAGTGGAACATACTCCCAAGTAGGTCCAAATGCACAAGGCCTAATTTTTTCGTGTTTTGCCTCTCAATTTTTTTTGTCCATTTTATAAATGCAGGTGAATGGCATCAACTGTAGAGGCAAAGGAATGCAGACAGGACAGTATTTTGCATCGGTTTCCTTTGTAGATTAAATTGCAGGCAAGCCTATACACAGGGACATGGAAAATGTGTTGGTACTTTAAAGTGTAGATGCACTTGGCCTTCCTAATACTGAGTAAAACATTTTATTTATACACCATTATGTAATAAAATTATGGATTTGAAGTTTTTTTTTTTTTTCTGAAAAAGTTTTCTTTTTCTTTGAAGAAATTTTGAAAAGGTTACTTAAATTTTAATGGTGAAATTGGCTCCCATTCATCAATGTCCAAATGGCTGGACAGTGCTAATATGTAGATCATGGGTTATGATGACCATATGGATCATATTATAAGGGTACATAGAAATAAGATAAAAGCAAAAGTTAGATTGGGCCAGTTTGGATGTATGGATATTTAGTAATAATGTTTTTCTCTCCACCCACTTGAGGGTCATGCATATCTTAATTTGGTCGGGTAATAAATCCTTAAAGAAACGAATGGGGGGAAATTTTAAAAGTTACAAGCATGAAGGGGTTAACTTTGTAGTTATGTCAATGATATCTTACTTTTATCCCTTTGCAAAACCGGACTTGCCCTATTCGACTCGGGAACCGAAGTCAGCGAGTCGAACAAGACTCGCCCAATTCGACTCGGGAACCGGTAGCAGTGAAATTTCGAAAATAGTCCAGTTCGACTCGAGAACCGACAGACCTGGTTCGACTCGAGAACAGGCAGACCTGGTGTGACTCTGTGTCGGTTCCAGTGAAATATCGAAAATGGTCTGGCTTGACTCGGGAACCGGTAGACCCATGCCGGTTCCAGTGAAATACCAGAAATCGCTCGGTTCTAGAGAAGAACCGGCATGGAATCGCGCCATGTGACGTCATGATTCTCCCGATTCTTTGATTCATGATGTCATGGCCCGCCAATTCTTCAATGGGAATTTTTGTAAATTTTAAAAAGTACATGAACCTAAAGTCCGCACACCTCGCCACGTGACTCTCCTCACTTCACACGTGTTGTCCTTGTTAGCTACAAAAAGGTATTTATTCATTACAACTTCTTTCTACCACTAAGTAGCATGTGGCTTGAAGAAAGGTTTCCCTTATCAATTATTTTTCTTGTCAATTTTATTTTTTTGAGGTCAATTTTTTTTTTTTATAAAAAAGATGAAAGGTTTTTTTATCAATTTCACTTTTTGTAATGAAAGGTTTTTTTTTATCAATTTCGCTTTTTATCAAATTTTTTTCTTATCAATAAAATAAAAAGTTTCTTATAAAAAAAAATGAAAGGTTCTTATCAATTATATTTCTTGTCAAATTTAATATTTTGTCAAAAAAATAAAAAGTAATAAAAAGTTATTGTAAAAAAAAATTTTCTTATAAAAAAATAATAATACAACAAGTATTTTTTGTCATAAGAAAAAAATGAAAGCTTTTTTTATCAATTTCACTTTTTGTCAAATTTTTTTTTTATAGAAAAAATGAAAGGTTTTTTTTTTTATCAATTTTGCTTTTTGTCAAATTTTTTTCTTATCAATAAAATAAAAAGTTTCTTATAAAAAAAACGAAAAGTTCTTATCAATTATTTTTTTTGTCAAAAAAATAAAAGGTTTTTTTCAAAAACATAAAAAGTAATAAAAAGTTATTGTCAAAAAAAAAAGTTCTTATAAAAAAATAATAATACAACAAGTAGTTTTTTTTCGAAAAAAAGGTTCTTACTAAAAACAAAAAAAAAGTAACACGACAAACATTTCTTGTAAAAAAATAAAAGGTTTTTGTCAAAAAAAACTAAAATGTTCTTATAAAATTATCATTCTTTATTGTAGTCCATGTATGATTATATACTTCATCTACGATAATTCTATGATTTTTATCTTTGTGTGATGTAATTTAATGGTTAAAATAAGTTCATACAAAGAAAAAATATCTCAATATTCACATATTGATTAAAAAATAAAAATTAATAATATAGTACCCGGATTTCTTATTGAATTCTTAAAAAACAACATTTATAATAAATTTTAATAATTTTTTTATATTTTTTTTACAGCTTAATCCGACCGATGCTCGATCCCGATCGTCGATCCACCGATCCGGATGGGTTTTTGGGGTGCCCGATCCTAGCCACCGATTCGTTTTTTAAACCACTGATTTATACCATTAATTTGTGTTATGTATCTTTTAATCTTTCTATTTAAATTTTATCACATCACAATCTTTAGCAGTATAGACTTCAGTTATATTTGTTTTTTTGGATTTAGAGAAATAAAATCCAGGAGAAATAAAACTTTGAGATTATGAAATAAAAGAACATTTTTTAATATATTTTAAAACTTGGGAAAATATGTTTTAAAACTTGGGAAAATATCTACTTAGAAGTCAAATCGGTATACAAAATCATAAAAAGAATCAAATCATCCTATTTATGGGTGTGGTTTGTATGGAGCTTAGGCTCTAATGCATGAAGGCTTTACAAAAAAATAGAAAGCCAACGAGCATGGAGCCTCTCTCATAATATTTAGTAAGTAAGCCCCCCAATTGGTGGGGCGTGCCATTCTTGAGAATCCAATGCCCTCTCTCCCCTTTCTCCCTGTCTCTTCATTCTTCTACTTTGGAATTCAGTAAAAATAAAAAAAAAAGAAAAAAAATAACTGAAAAACCATAAAAATCAAGAGAAATTGTATATAAAATTAAAACTTCTGGCCCTAAACTGGATTCGCAATTTGAGTTTAATCCAAACTCTTGAGATCTTCAGTCAAATCCCATATTTCGATATTCAATATCTCATAATTTCGAGATTCTAAGAATAATTCTTTTTCATGGACTGTAAGCAAAGAGTTTGATAGAGAACACATGAATTAGGCTTAGGGACATTTTTAAGGGCTGATCAGCTGAGGTTGCAAAAGGCAAGCAAGAAAAAAACACTGGAAAAATAAGCTAAATAAAAAAACAATCTGACAAATCTGAGATTCTCGATGCTTTTTCTGAATCTGATGTTTCGAATCCATAGATTATAGGAAAATACACTTAGGAGTGAATATTGAGAGATGCCTGACCTTCAAAAGTCAGATTTCCGATCTCCCCTTTGGTTACTGTAACAGATCGGGTTATATCAAAAAGTTCAGACTTGACAAGTTTTGTGGTTATAGAACAAAAGCTTCATACTTGACAAGTTTTTGTGGGTACTCGTTGAGTAACTGTAGCAGATCGGGTGAGTATTGAGTAACTCTGCGATGTCCTAATTGGACTTGAAGGGATTTTAGAATACTGCACTATACTATCATTTTCATAATTTATAGTAACTCTTCTAATTCCAATGTGCAAACTAAGAACTTTTCCCAACAAAAAAAGAAACTGATAACTCTCAATTGAGTATATCTTTTATTCAAAGAAGAAGTGTATAAATAGACAAGGGTATACTAAGAATCCCACAGAAGAAGGGTATACCAAGAATCCCGCAGAAGAAGGGAATTCAAATCAAAATATTTACAACAGCTTATCTCGGATGACTTGACAAAGTCAAGAACAACTTCTCTGGAATGACTTGACAAAGTCAAGATTTAATTGTTAACACTCCCCCTCAAGTTGGAGTATGAGGGAGCATGCAACTTGTTCCAAAGATATAAAAATTTCTCTTTACCAAGAGATTTGGTGAAAATGTCCGTGCTTTGATTGTTGGTACAGAGATAACGAGTTTGGATGAGACCGGCTCGTAATTTCTCTCTAACAACATGACAATCCAGCTCGATGTGCTTGGTACACTCATGAAAGACTAGATTAGAGGCAATGTGTAGCGCTACTTGATTATCACAATAGTTGAGCATGTGCAATACCCAAGTCACCAAGGAGATACTTAAGCCAAATTAGTTCACAAGTGGTTGTCGCCATAACGCGATATTCTGCTTTGGCAGTAGAGCGAGATGCAATACTTTGTTTCTTTGTGCGCCAAGAAATGAGGCTATTTCCAAGAAAAGTGCAGTAACCCGTAACTGAGCGACGATTGATGGAGCAACTAACCCAATCGAAATCTGAGTAGCCAGATAGTTGGAAATTGTTTGAAGTTCTGCCAAAAGAATACCTTGACCAGGGTTGGTTTTTAGATAGTGGAGGATGTGGGTAGTGGCATCTATGTGGGGTTGGCGTGGTGACTGCATGAATTGGATGAGGGTATTAACTGAAAAAGTGATATCCGGTCTTGTGACTGTGACATATATAAGTCTTCCAACTAAACGTCGATAGGAGCCTGGATTTGGAAGGAGAGTGCCATCATCGGAATGTAGCTTCAGGTTTTGTTCCATGGGAAATGCAGTCGGTTTGGATCCCAGAAGACCAGATTCGGCTAGATGTCAATGGTGTATTTTCTTTGAGATAAAAAGATGACTTCTTTGGATCGAGCGACTTCTATGCCTAGAAAATATTTAAGCCAGCCAAGATCTTTGATCTTGAATTTGTTATGCAAAAATGCTTTGATGAAATTGATGTTAGAAGAGTCATTGCCGGTGATGATGATGTCGTCAGCATAAACAAGGACAACGGTCAGTCGATCGGTGTCCTTCAAGCCAAACATAGAGTGATCAGTCGGAGACTGGTGAAAGCCCGCCTGAAGAAGGGCAGTGGAGAACTTGGCAAACCAGTTCCTTGAAGCTTGTTTCAAGCCATATAATGACATTGTGAGCCGACAAACTAGATGTTCTCTATGCTCCCCCTTACGAGAGAAGCCAGGAGAAAGCTATGTGTAAACTTCTTCAGCTAAGTCTCCATAGAGAAAAGCGTTGTTGACATCAAGTTGAAACAACGACCAATTTCATGCAACTGCAACGACAAGCATGCGGCGAACAGTGACCAGTTTGACAACGGGTGCGAATGTCTCATGATAATCTATGCCTTCAGCTTGGGTGAAGCCTTTCGTAACCAGTCGAGCTTTGTATCGCTCAATGTTCCCATCAACGTTGTATTTGATTTTATACACCCACTTACATCCAATGGCATACTTATTAGGTGGTAGGGGAGTGACTATCCATGTATGATTAGCTTCTAAAGCCCATATTTCTGCTGTCATAGCATCTCGCCAATGAGCATCTTTCATGGCAGATGTGAAAGTCCTGGGTTCATGGTTAGTACTAACGGAGGCAAGAAAGGCTCTATGAGTAGGAAAAAAATTATTATAAGAAATGGAATTTGAGAGTGGACCTGCGTGAGGAACCAGCGAAGAAAAATGACCGCCCAGGGTGTTGGAAGAAGAGATGGCAGGAGAACATGAGTAGTCAGCGAGCCAGGTAGGTGGTCGATGGGGTCAGTTGGAATTACGAGTGGGAATGGGTGGTGTTGACTGGGTGGAATTGGTGGGGGGTGATGATGGTGGAGCAGTTGGTGGTCGTGGTGAAGCAGCTTGAACAGTTGGAGAAGAAGAGGTGTCAACATCCTCAATGATGAGGATAGGTGTAGAAGGTTGATGAATGGTGGATGAAATGGGGACCTTCTTGAAAAGAAAAGGGAAATTCGTCTCATGAAAGGTAATGTCTCGGCTGACATAAAACTTTTGTTCATCAAGGTCATAAATCTTGTTACCCTTCTGACCATAGGGATAACCAATAAAGATGCAGCGGTGAGCACAAGGGCTAAATTTGTCCAATATTTTGACACGAGCATAACATAAACAGCCGAAAACGGGAAGGTGGTTATAGTTGGGTTTGCGGTGAAACAAAATGTCATGTGGAGATTTGCCTTGAAGAAGTGGTGAAGGAAGTTTGTTGATGAGATAGGTGGCTGTTAATAAGCACTCACCCCAAAAAATATTGGGAGGCCTACTTGAAAGCGAAGTGCACGAGCTTTCTCAAGCAAGTGGCAGTGTTTGCGCTCGACTATTCCATTTTATTGGGGTGTGTCAACACAAGATCGATGGTGAAGAATCCCTTTTTGAAGAAGAAAATCTTGCATTTGGTGGGAGAGGAACTCAGTTCCATTGTCAAAACGAATAGCTTTGACAGTAAAACTGAATTGGTTTTGGACCATGGCACAAAAATGTTTAATATAAGAAAAGATTTCATATTTGAATTTCATTAGAAAAGTCCATGTGCCGCGACTAATGTCATTAACTATGGTGAGAAAATATCGTGCACCAATGTGTGTGGGGTGTGGAATAAGCTCCCCATATATCACAATGTATAAGGTTAAAACGAATAGAACTTTTATTAAAACTGAGAGAAAATGGCTCTATGGTTTTTTTTGTTACAGGACAAGTCATACAAACGCTGATTGGATGGATGTTCAAGCCTGTTGTTCCAAAGTTGAAAGGAGGAAACTTGAGAGCAGTAGGAAGCCGGTTGTATGTCCTTGTAAATGTAGAGGCCATCTCATTCCTCACACTTTCTTCGTGGTAAGGTCCTGAAACACATAAAAGTCAGGAGGAAAACACAACAGCACAATTGTGGGTTTTGGTTAGTTTACTCAAAGAAAGTACATTCAAATCAAATGAAGGAATGCAAAGGATATCAGTGGGATGAATATTAGATGAAAGAGCACAGTTTCCTTTTTGAGAGACATGAACAACATCACCATTGAGAAGCCTAACAGATTGGGGTTGTGGGAGAGGTGTTGTGGTGGATGTGTAAGATGAGGAGGAAGCCATGTGATCAGATACTCCGGTATCTATAATCCAAGAGGATGACAGAGAAGGCATAGAAGCACATGAAACTTTCATACTGGCTAAGTTGGCTGAAGAGAAATTTTGTTCAGTGTTGAGGAGAGACATTAGTTGGGAGTGTTGAGCAGGTGAGAGATGCACAACAATGGAGGGGTCAGGTGCTTCGAAGTTGGTGGGAACATTGGAGCTAGAATTGACTGCAGCAGCAAGGTTTGCCGTGAAGCTTGCGTTGAGATCCATGAAGTTTGTAGCATTGTGCACAGATGTGGCCAAAGAAACCACAATAGTCCTAGCGTGGATGTTCTCATCCTCGAGAGCCACGACCACGTCCTCGGTCATTATGTTGAGTGTGGTGGAAAACATCAGGGAGACCTCATCCATGACCAGCATTGTCAGTGTGAATGGAGGCCATTGCAACACTTTCTAGAGGTTGAGAAACACGCATATGCAAGCTGCGTTGCTTTTTGTCTTGGAGAATGAGAAGGATGGCAAGGGGTCCTTGGTCAATATGTTGTTACGGATTGGAGAAGTAATCATTCAATCCCATGAGGAATTGAAAAACTCTTTCATTTTGCTTCACCTGTAAGACATCTTTCATAGCACCATAATGACACGTGGGCATGGTGGTTAAAGAATCCAACTCATCGCAGTACCCTTTAAGAGTGGTGTAGTAGGATAAAACAGAGAGCTAATCTTGAACATGGCTGGAAATGGCGCGGGTAATGCGATAGATTTGAGCAGCATTACCTTGTGAGAAGCGCTCTTTAAGATCATCCCAGCTTTAGCGATGTCAAAGTAGATTACGCTGTTGGTAAAGTCCTTGTGAACAGCGTTTCAAATCCAAGAAAGAACCATTGTATTGCAGCGGCTCCAAGATTGAAAGGTAGCTGCAGATTCTTCTGGTTTTGAGATGGTACCATTAATAAAGCCAAGCTTGTTTTTGGCTGAGAGAGCTGTTTACATAGCTCTTTTCCAGAGGGGATAGTTGTCCACAGTTAAGGGATATGTAACGAGCACCACCCCTGGGTTATCCCAGTGGTGGAGGAAGAAAGGTGAAGTTTCTACAGCGGAACCAGAAAAGGGGAAGTCATGCCTAGGGGTGGTGGGTCACGATGCGGCAGTCGGCAAGGGCCTGGGAGGCCTCCGGCATCTCATGGACGAAGGATGTCGAGAGGGCGACTCTGGCAGTGAAGCACTCTACTTCAGAGGAGGAGGCCGGCATCTAAAGAGAGAAAGAGGTTGCTGGTTGTGACTTTTTGGGCAATGGATCAGGGAAGAATAGAGAGAGAAAGAGTTTGTTGTTTGTGGATCAGGAGGAGTAGAGAGAGAAAGAGGTTGCTGGTTATGAGGGTCTCTGCTGCTTGTCTTCGTTATAAAAGAAGGGCGGGAGCAACAGCAGTCAAGAATGATCCTTTTGGCTTGGGCCCTTTCAGGATCAGGAGCTTACAATCAGCAAAGGGGAATAAGACACCATGGTGGCGATAAAAGAAGACAGCCAAGGTTCAAGAAGAGAGGAGGAAGAAGGAGAAGGAGCTTGCTTCCCTAACGAGTCACATTTAATGCCGACCACTATGGTGGGGGCAATAAATTTGAGGGCTATGAGCTCTCGATTCCTGTCAATGAAGATGAGGAAGGAAATCAACATGTTGGCGAGCATACGGTTGCTCACAAACTTGCTTCATACACTGCCTCAAAATCTATCTTAATGCAATGCCCAAAAGAGGTGAAGAAGATGACATGGGTTTCAAAAAAAAACCCAAAGAATCATTGACCCAGAATATGATTATAGAAGGAGAAGGCTTAATCGAATCATCTCGCCTGATCGAAACAATGCCTTTACGATGGCAGAGAAGGCAATGGAGGAGAAAATGCATCCTCTGAAGAAGCAACAAGAAGAGGAGAGAGAGAAGGCTAGTGAGGGGAGGAAGAGGAGAGATAGAAGGCTAGTGAGGGGAGGAAGAGGAGAGAGAGAGAAGGCTAGTGAGGGGGTTTCGTAAGTTGTGGGTGTTCTGATACCATGATAACTCTCAATTGAGGATATCTTTTATTCAAAGAAGAAGTGTATAAATAGACAAGGGTATACCAAGAATCTCACAGAAGAAGGGAATTCAAATCAAAATAGTTACAACAGCTTATCTCGGATGACTTGACAAAGTCAAGAACAACTTCTCTGGAATGACTCGACAAAGTCAAGATTTAGTTGTTAATAGAAACAATAGAACATTTGGTTGTCCATCAATAGTCTCTCTCATTAGAAGATAGAGAAGACCCAGGACTGGGAGCTACAGCACTGTATTTTGCATGCTAAAATTAGTTGTTTGAAAAGCATTTTACTTGCACTCGATTGCTGTAAGGCATGCTTATTGGCTTTGGCAAGGGAGATATCTGCACTAGGTTAGTTTTAGAAATGTTTTTAGATTATCACAAGAAATTCAAAATAATTTTTCTCTTCATCGTAATGCTTGCTGTGATAGTTCTTATGTTCACAAATCGTACATACCCAAAGTGTGAAACTGCCATCACATGCTGATCATATGATTTGGAAAAAAATTAATTGTCAAGAAAATGTATATGCAGTATAATATCTCTTATAATGAGCATTTTAAGCAAAAAATATATTACAAGTAGCTCTGGTCATTTCCTATAAAATGTGGATGTCCAGGAATTAATAATGGGTGTTCATTGGAGCAATCAGTTTGTAATGATGTTAAGAAGGGAAACACGGCTTCTAATCAAGCGATTGTTGATGCACCCCAATCGATCGTCAATGTTCCTCATGCATTTGTCCAATGAGGCCAATTTTCTTTGGACATCCTTGGCACACGTCTCATCAACTTTGCCAGAGTGTGTATAGAGTGCACAAATGGAAGCATTTGCACACTCCGATTCATTGTTTCCCTCATTTTGTTGCCGGGACTTGGATCTGAGGATGGTGGATATGATCGATTTTCTTTTCTTTGGTGTTTTGAATCTCAAAAGGTGAGATTCACACACGAAGAGAGAGGCAGATCCCACTTGACTCAAGGCAACCTCCACCTCCTCATTTTGTATGGAATGATTTTGTGGGAGCTGAGAAGAGATTGATCTGAAAGTTCTTTTTAAGGTGCTGAGACATTTTTCCAACTCCTTGTTCATCTTCCTTCTGGCTGAGACATGAGCTTGGCCTTCCATCCTGGTGTAGTCTCTCCTACGAAGAAAAGATAGAATGATTTGATGCTGCTCTCGCAAACGGGATATGGCATCTCTCATGACGCTGCACACATCTAGCAAGTTTAGAGAGTCATCCAGCATTTCATTGACTGATTTATCTTCCGAATGGAGGGCATCAAGGGTTTGTGGCAATTGAAGGAGGTCATCAAAGACATCATACAATTCTAGAAGAGAATCAGCAAGGCACTCAGCTGTATGTTGAGCGGAGTCATTAATCGAAAGCAACTTCTCATTCAATTGACGAAAGAGAGGGTGAGTCCCAGATGGCATACTATTCGAACGAACATGGTATGGCATTGGGGCAGCCATGGTGCAGCTCCAAGTTTCAGATCCAACCTCTGTGGCTTGGGGACTCAGCTTGTGACTTTGCCTCTTATAACAAACTTTTAGGAGGGAGGGAGACCAATGGAATTCTGGTGTTCATAGTTTACTAATCTTGGAGCTCCATGGAAATGCATTGAGCTTGTCTACCTGAATATCAAACTTCTCAATAATCATGCAGGCTCTTGGCACGCATTGTATTTGTTTTATGTGTACATGCCTGGCATGGCCACTCTCCATCCGACAGTGCCCCCATCCGACAGTGCCCTATTTCAAGTATACAGTGCTAGTCTCCATATCAAATTGGGTTCTTTTCATTGAAATAATGAATAATTTACAAGTCTATTCTGTGAGCCAAAGTTGCCAATAGAGCCATAGAAGAATTGGGCGTCCATTATTGTCACATGAGACCAGACTGAGGTCTTAACTTTAGGTTCTTTCATGGCATAAGATGAGATGGATTTTAAAAGCAGCTGGTTGCTTTGATCGAGGAGACAAAGTCTGCTGCAGCTTCCAAACATTTTATTAGGGACTCCAACTCATGAGATTCCCTTTGCCTGTTAATATACTTGCGTGTTAGTCTTTCTAGTCTTTAAATATATGATTGGCATGATCACTTATGAATATGGAAAAAGTTCGACACTTTAAATTATAGAATTAAGGTGGACACACTTTTATCTATTGAATTCACATCTAATGGCTAAAAATGATTTAATTTTACCATTTGTCACCTCAAGTGCTAATAAATACAATATAAATTTACTCACATATCCCCTAAAATATTGATACTAAAAAAAGTTCTCCTTAAATTTCCAATTGCATGTTCATACCTCTTTTCATTTTTTTTTAATGTATTTTTACACAAAATGCCTCTGTCATAGATTTCAAGATCTAAAATTTCACAACAAATTTGGATTTTGAAAATCCGAAAGTTCTACTTGCTTCTAGGGCAATGAGATCCACTGCTGGTGTGCCGTGGGAACAAAATCAGTTTTGGATTTTTAAAATTTGAAATTTTTAAAATTTCAAATTTTGAAGATTCAAAGGTGACATTTTAAGATGTTTAAAATCCAAATGTGTGGAAATTTCGGATTTTGAAATCCAAAACTTCTTCTAGGCACACTAAGTTTGGACATTTTAAATTTTGGATCTTCAAGATTCTCAATTTTGATCCGAAATTTCACAAACTTATGCCTTACTAAATTTTTTATGATGAAGATCTGACATATGGGTAATTTTGTTATTTTAATATTTTTAAAAAGGTGTGAATATAGTTAAAAAAAATAAAAATAATCACTACATAATGACAAAACCGGGGGATATGCATGGAATTTCCTAGAACCCAACGTGCAGACAGCACGAATTGCAAAGGACTCTTGCTGGAACCCTGAAAAAATTTTATGGGACTGAACCCGGACCCGGACCTTGACCCAAAATTATCAAACCTAGACCCGGACCCAACCTAAAAAAACAAAATATGTTAAAATATAATATATATAATATATACGTAGTGTAGGAGACAAGGACACAGAGGTA
>NW_006495273.1:5401351-5411534 GCF_000471905.2 Amborella trichopoda | reverse complement strand
GTCGAATCCACATGGACCTGGACCAAGACCCAAATAATATTCGGATCCAATATTTAAACCCATAACCGAACCCAAATCGAGTCCGGTCATCGAGTCTCAGATCGGGTCTGGGTCCATTGCTACCCCTAGCCTTACCCCTAACAATTTCACAACCTACCCTTCTCCAATACTTGCTAATGAGACAGGACACCTGCCTTACATTAGAAGGGCATTGGTTTGTCCTGTCTTCCGCTTATGCGCCCACTCTAAAATAAGTTTATTATCTTTTACCACCACATGACCCTTGAAAAGAAAAAAGAAATAAATGATTTTTGGGCTTAAAAATGAGCTATCTTCCACGGATTCTTTCTTTCGACCCTTCATTTAGATCCGCTCTGTATTTGGACCTCTAAAGTTAAGGATGCGAAGTCAAGAGAGGATTTACAATGATCACGGATTTATTACTATTTAGGATGTATTTCACCATCTAAAACCCATGAAAACAAGGCCAGACCGATCCTTAATGAATATGGACGCGTAATATTCATAAGGTTGAGGGGAGGCCACGCCGCCCGCTCCTCCTCTGCACCCTAGGCTGCTGGCCGATCCTGCCCCATCTCTCGCTCATCACAGGTCCATGTGGATTCGACTCCACTCACTCACAACACACATGCATCTCACACACACCATGCCTGTGGCTCACCTACCGGCCTTAAAGCACTCAAAGGTGGTGAAAAAGTCATCCCATCTCCCCTAAACATCCCCATCATCATCCTCGTGGGCTCCGAGGGCTATGTCGGGCCACAAGCCCACAACACCTAAACCTATACTACTTACATCCATACACCTGCCTTGAGGCTAAGGGAATCGAAAGCTCGACCTACTCCGGTTACACCTGCTCTCCCCACTGTTAACCTAGGCTATGAGCTCAAAGATGCCAGGAAAAAGGACTAGGACACCTATGGAGTTCGTTGTGAAGGATAGAGATGGCCATCATCCTACCGAAATTTCGTCAGCTCCCAATGGGAGAAAAAAGTTAAAAAGGCATGCACATTCCCGACCACCTTCACATTTGGACCGTGCTGTTGGCTACCATTAAGCCCGAAGCACAAACCCTTGACCTTCCATTCCATCTCATGATATCTATACACTAGCCTTAAGGATGGGGGCATCGAAAGCCCAAACCACTCCAGTGTACCTGCTCTCTCTTCTATTAATTGAGGCTATAAGCGCAGGGATGCCAGGACAGAGGACGGGGGCACTTATGGAGTTCATTGTGAAGGCTAGTGACGGTAGTCATGCCAAAATTTCGTCTGCTCCCAATAGTGGTGTTTATGCTCTAACTTGCGTCGATCTTTGAGCGAGATCAACTTAAATACCATGCGAAATAAATTAAATATATGAAATAATAGAGAGAGTGAGATCGTTCAAATAATAGCTTCAAAAGAATCACGAATTCATACGGATCCAGTTTCCTTTTGAAACTACAACCAGCGGTAGCTTCAGAATCAATGTATAGAGCCTTTAAATGTTTTTAAAATTTTACTAAATCTAAAATAAAGAAATTGTAGAGAAAGTAAACTAAAAGTCAAGAGAAAAAAAACTAATTTAAGGAGAAAGGAGTTATATATCTTAAGGACCCAAAACCTGAAGTTTCGGGCTAAGATCATGCATCTCTTCTCATGCCACCATCTCCTATATTAGATGCCTTTTGCATGCTGAAATTTACTGGATCTAAGTTTCTTTCATCTAGATCTAAGGTTTTTAGGGATTAAAAAGGAGCTAGGTATCTTAAGTAAGGTTTTACCTAAATTTTTCTAAGGTTGGGAGATGGTTTTCTCTATTTTCCTAAGGGATTTAGGGTCTCGTAATTTCTAATATGAATTTTGGGATTTTTCTAGATTGTTTTGGGAATTTTCCTGATTTTTTCCCAAATTTTTAGGATTTATCTAGGGTTTTTACCTATTTTATATGATTTATTTACTAATTTTGGGGGATTTTCCTAACCTTAGTGCACCTTACTCCCTACCTAAACCATATACCCTAGTGGACCCTACTCCCTACCTAGACCATACACCCTTAGTGCACTCTACTCCCTACTTATACCATTCACCCATAGTGTACCTTACTCCCTACCACCATACACCTCTAGTGTGCCATACCCAAATAACCCAATCCCTCCTAGCCTAGCCTAGGTTTTCTACGGAGGCCTTTACGTAAGGCATATGCCCCCGGCTTGACCTAACGTACTGCACTTGAAATATCCTCAGGGGTACTTAGGCCATTCGCCTAATACCTTTCTATCGTTGCCCACATACCTCTTAGCGAAGGTGCCGTCGGAAGGCTGTTGGATTCACCAACACGAACCTAGCGTACCCCCTCTCCACCTAGCTCACACGAAACTGGCCTGCCTCTCTCTATCTAACTCACATGAACCTAGCCTATCTCTTCACCACCTAGCCGACACGAATCAAGCCTACATCCTCTCCATCTAGCCCACACGAACTTAGACTACCTCCATTCCACCTACTCTATATGAACCCCTAACCACACCAGACCCTCATCGAGCCAACTTGACCCAAACCTTGAACCGCACCCAACGTACATCAAGCCAACTTGACCTAAACCCCGAACGACACTGAACCCACATCGAACCAACCTAAACCTTTCACAAACCCATTCAAATCAAACATTGACCCAAGTCTACTCTCAAGGCTATTCAAGCCAGGGACAAACCGAGGAGTCCATATGATATGAACCACAGCGTGGGAGCGATTTGAGAGAGGGAGACGAGACGGAAGGAGTGTAAGGGGGTTGAGTCTAAACCATGTCCACAAGAGCGACCATGGAGCTTTCCGCGGATGCACATATGAGCCATGATCTAAGAGAGCGACAAACTGAGGTGTACTCGACCTCTACACTTCGAGGTAAGCCTTACCTCATTTCAAATTTTATTGGTTCGTACCGCACCACACTACCCACCTTATCCGCTATGGGCAAACATTCAGGGTCACTCACATGTGCACACACAAGCGCACGAATTGTTGGTTCCTCTCACATGCACACTAGCGACCAACTGGCAACTCCACTACAGACACACCACCCAATTGTTGGTTCCTCTCACATGCGCACTCACCGTGCTCGCTCCTTGAGCTACAATCACAACCTGATTGGGGAGTCCATGCACTCCTACATCTGGATCAGGGATTTCATTATCCCCGCATCTGTGAGCTTGTCCCAAGGGAGCTGGGTTCCAAACAGACCCGTTGTGCCCACTTTCCTGGTGTGAAGTGGCTTGACGATCCGCACTGGGGCTCATGCCCCTCCTGGGTCGAGAGGGGACCCTATGGTTCCCTTCCTCCCCATCTGCGAACCTCACCGGGAGCCGCGCGTGCACCTTGTGTGGGTGACCCTAAGGCCACCCCCACTCTCATGCTTTCAGTCACCGGCAGCATAGACACCGGTCAATGCTCAAGGGGTGGCCTAAAATCCACCACCCATCAACCATTTGAGGTCACTAGCAGCCTAGCCACCGGTAGGCACTCTGGGGGTGGCTAGAAGGTCACCCCCCATGCTTCTCATGACACTACAAGTGCCTAGCTGTTGGTCATACACCATAGGGTGGCCCAAAGGCTACTCGCACGTGTCGCCTGTCACAACCCACAGGGTGGCCACAAGTCCAGTTGCCCTTATTTTCATACTACCGCCGGCGGCTAGGAGGGCCACCCTCCCTTCACATCCCACCACTGATGGCCTAGCCGCCGATCACACCTCCTAAGGTGGCCGTAATGCCACCTGCACTCATCTGCATACTATCACCGGTGCCCACACACAGGTTGGCCATCAGGCCACCTACCCTAATAAACAATCTCTCATGGGTGGCCTAGCTGCCAGTGCCCACACGAGAGGTGGCCACAAGTCCACTTCCACTCACTCTTACCATCACACCGATGGCCTAGCCACTGGTGCCTACACACAAGGTGGTCCAAATGCCAACCACCCATCTCACTATCACATTGGCGGCGTAGCCGCCAGTGCTCACACGCTAGGTGGCCCTAAGGCCACTCACCCCTCACTCGCACCTCACCGGCGGCCAAGCCGTCCAATCTATTCATCCCACACGCTCTCACCTCACCAAGGGTGGCCCGAAGGCCACCCTACTCACACCACCAAGTGGTCGGCACCTCAGCTGTCAGACCTTCTCATGCACTCTGGGTCGACCTGAAGGCTGCTCCCATCACACATCGATTGCATGTCGCACACAGGCACATGTCCATTGCCGCCTCCTTTGGTTCTAACGTATGGAGTTGGTGCTGCAACCCCGCTCACACCCAAACCACCCCTGTTCATTTAGCCTATGTCCCTGCCTTAGCACTGGGGGCATCTAACACCCGATCCACTCTGGTGCATCCATCTGTCTCGCCTTCACTGAGGCCATGGGCCCAAGGAAGAAGAGAACGGGGTTGGACACCATTGGAATTTGTCGTTAAGGATCGGAAGGGCCATCATGCTGTCGAAATTTCGTCAGCCCCAATGGGCCCAAGACGATAAAAGGTAAGTGTGTGCCCAAACACCTTAGCAATCAGACTTGGGAGCTACTTGCCTCCACGTCATCGTCAAAGCCACCCAAACCCCTCATAACTTGGTACACCAAAACCTTTCATTCAAGCACCATTCTATCCCAAACCGAGTTCCTTGCGTGCTGACCATAGAGGAAGAACCAGGGGAAAAACCCCATATACCAAGGCAGGTCAAGCAGCCTCCCCATATCCCTGCAAAGTCTGACTCCTCCACCAAGATGGCAGTAAAGCCTCCCACTGTGGGTAGTCACGCACTACCCGAGCTAATTGCCTTCATCTTAATCGTCTCAAAGAGGGCAGCTCGCCTCAAATCCCGTGCGCAGTCCCAATTCTGGGAACGTGAATATCAGAACCTGACGGCCAAACAAAGGAATGGTGTGCTGATCCCCATAAGGAGGCGAGAGATTGTAACATATGAGGATTGAGAAGACCTCGAGAGGCTGACCCCATTTTACCTATTTAGAGTAGAAATGGACCAAAGCAGGAGTGTCCGAGCCCACTGCCCGACTGTTGATGTTTGAGAGGAGGAACCGAGTTGGCTCACACTGCGGTACCAAGACCATCGACAACCGGTCTCACCACAGTCTCAAGACTGCCAAGAACCAAACAGGCTCACAATATGGTCCCAAGACCATCATGAATTGGCACCTTACCTTTGATGACGTGATACACATTGCTGGATTTTTTATGGGCCCTATTGTTACTTTCTGGTGTCTTTTGCAAGTCAAAAACTACCCCCAATATGTGAACGTAGGATCGTTTTTACTGGTGTTTTGCATTATTTCACGCTTTACATGCCACATGGTGGGCATCGAATTATTTACACCAAATCTTGAGAGGATTTCTAAGTAAAATTCCCTCTTAGTTATGCTATAAATCAAAGCGAAGCCAATTAGCCTGAGGAATAGAGAACCTTGAGTAAAGGTCCGTATCAAACTGCGAGTTTATTTACACCCTTTGGCTTCTCCTTCTTGAAAGAATTCGCTGAAATTTTTGTTGGTTTGAAGTTGATCTAGGGGATTTTGACCTTCTAGGGTTTTAGGGGCACAAGTAAGCAAATTCATAAATAAAAGCACCGGATACGAAATTTATGTGGTTCACTATTTTCTGACTAGGTCCACCGGAGAAAATAGATGAGCAGTGCACCAGAAAGATGTGGTTACAAGAGAAATAGTGAAATAAACCACCTTCCCACCCATCAAAAGAGGAACTATCAACTCAAAGGACTTGTATGATCTAGTCAGAGTATATAGTATTCATTTTTTTTTTTTCTTTTTCTTCACGGCTTAGCTCACTCACAAGTACTCCTTTTATAATAAATCAACTTCAAATAAAATAAAAAAAATAAATCTAAGATTTCAAAACTTGATGCTATTCAAAACCTTTCTTTCATTAACAAAGAAAAGACACCGCCTATGCTTGGGAATAAAGAACACAATAAGTAAATAAGCAAGAAACGAAAGAGGGTGCCGAAGATTACCTTAACCGAGCTTTTTACACCCTACACCGAGTTACTACCTTCCGATGACGTGGGATCTATGGTCAACTTTCAATCTCAACTGAGAAACCAAGTTTAGACCAAGCCAAACTAATAGAAAATGAAACCCCTTTCAATCAAAAAACTCAAATATAAGTGAACTCCCTTGATAACCTAGTTGAGAGAGATAGAATCTGTTTACTACACCCTAAACCTTAGCCCCAATATAAGATGAGAGAACTCCATGAGAGCAAGAGAGTAGGGCATGCCTTTTAGTTTGCATAAGAGAGAGAAAGAGAAACTTTCCAAGAGAGAGAGAGGTTCTAAGAGTGGGGCGTGCCCCCTATGAGAGATATGAGAGAGAAACTTTAGGTGTACAAAATATTAGGTAGGGGGCTACCTTTTTTATAGTGCATCAAGGGTTTTAGGGTTTTTTGGGGTTTTTCATGGCTTGCCTCTTCATGTGAGATTGGATATGCACAATTGATCTTGGGTGACTTGTGGGGTAAGATATATGAACCATCCATTCCATAGATAGGCCATCAAGATCATATGGAAGGTGTTAGAACCATTATCTCCCACTTCTTAAACCATTTTCCCATCAATTAATTAAAATAAAAAAATAATATATGATAATATTATGCTTTCTTATTTCATGCTTAAGCCTTCTCATACATACCAAAATTTGATTCAAACTTTCTTCAAGGCATAAGCGTTCCAAATCACAAATTACTTTACTCTCAAGCTAAAAGCTTGAGCTCTTCAAAATTGGAAAGTCCTCAAGATGGGCGTGCTACCCTAGATGGCACATAGTGGGCCCCACCTTGTCATGGTGGGCCCATTTATATTATCGCGATGCAATATAAAAATATTAAAATAAATATTATGATTTTTAGAAATTCTTAAAATAATATTTGAATAATTAAATCAATGTAAAAGCAATATCTCTATTTTTAAAAATTCAAATTTGATAAATAAAATATCTTGAGATTTAGAAAAATTCAAATAATAATTCTAAACATCATATATCATTAAAGCAAATATAATTAAATATTATGATGGAAAAATGATCCATATGATCTTGGAATAATTATACCTTGCGACACTCCACCTTCTACTGTAGACCACGGTCTACATTTGCTTTCTCAAACCGACCTAGCGTTACCCATGACCCACAGTCCATGCAGGGGATTATTAGTGGGTCACCAAAGTCTAGCCAATGGGTATGGGGTCGTAGTCCCAGTTTATAGATTTCAAGTTCTCCTCTAGAGACGAAATCAAGGTTCCTCAAACCTGATGCAATTCATTGCACGATAGGGAGTAGAGAAATTGGGTCTTAAAATCCATCTAAAAAATAGATTTATTAAGAGGCACGCATTTCCATATATACGAGCTTGGCCGCATAAAAACCGGGTCCATAAAAAAGAAAGGAAAAAGAAGAACAACATAATATAATTGAAAAAAAAGCAAAAAAACATATCAGGGTCTCAACTCCTTTCCAAGAAAATGTTGTTGAAAGAGAGGCATGTTACGTGATATCTGGACTTCTAAGTTCCTTGTGATACCCATCTTTGAAAATACAACGAAACCTCCTGAAACAGTACTGTGAAGCTTTGCCAATCATACTGTTAATTTCCGGTGCTTGTGGAAGGTTGAATGGCGCTCGAGCAGTACGTGTATGGTTTCATTGAGGAAAGTGACTGTCGCGAAATTACACAAAGAGGAAGTCAGAAAAGCTTAGAGGAGTAATGGGGAGAAAAGCTAACTACAATTGGGTGGTGAATGAAGAAGTAGTAGTGTAGTAGTTGTAGCTGTTTTCCTAAATCGGCCATTCTCCTCTTGTGGGCCGTCTTCTTTCATGTAGATTCATGTAGCACTTACTTCAAGTGCTCTTTTTATCTTCTACCGGTGAGCATTAAAGAAGGATTTAGATGGACGGTGAGCATTAAACAAGGATTTGGATGCGATGGGACTTTCGTGTCACGAATCCTCCCAAACCAAACCAAATCCCCACTCGCCATCTTTTAATCTATCCTCCTCCGGTGCTATAATACTCACAGGCAGAGGGTGAATGAACCGTTGAAAGGTAAATGCGACTGTGAAGGTACATGGAAGTAGACGGCCCACCCGGTCCTTTCATTTGCTTGTATACTATCACAGGTCCTTCCCGATCCAATCAATTTTGTTTCACTAGATTTGGATAAGGGAAAATTACGTATATATCATTTATATTTTTCATTATTATGAAAATGCCTCAAACTTTTTGTTGTTAGATCGATGTTTGTTTTTTCACTTTCATAACACTTTCTTTTGAAAAAGATAATTTTTTGTTTTTGAAAAACCAAAATTTTAAACTATCAATATTATGCATGCCCAAATATTTAAACTTGGGGTTGAATTGGCTTTTGATTATCATGCATGCCTCTACACTTTCGCATCGAGGGTTTGAGTCCGCCTATATACAATCTAATCTTTTTAAATACAAAATAGATGTTTTTTATTTTATTAAAAAGAAAAAAAAGCCCCATCATGGAATGGGCGTTGCTTTTTGGTGATCATGCAAGGGTTCAAGTCCTGCCGCTTGCAATCTAATTTTTTTAATAAAAATAGATGCTTTTATTTTATTAAAAAGCAAAAAAAAGCCCCATCAAGAAATGGGCATGATTTCATACCAAAACCTCTTGAAGAAAACCATATACTTTTACCAAAAATACTATTTGAGTAATAGTAATAGACATAGGCATCGTATTATATATATGCCTTATTTTTTAATATTTCTTCTTCTTCTTCTTCTTTTTATTTATTATTATTATTTTTTGAACATGTTGAGTGACAAGCAGCAAAATTCGGTTTTTCGAAAACCAAACTTAAAAATTTTCGGTTTTTGAAAACCAAAAATTAAAAAAAATTTGTTTTTCAAAAATTGACAATGGGCAGTTTTGTCCTTTTATTTTATTTTATTTTAAGTGTTATGAAGTTGAAAAAATGCATGCCTGGGTAATAACGAAAATTTTAGGTATTTTCGTAATAATAGAAAGTATTTCAAAAATTTACATAATTTTCCCTTTGGACAATGATAAGACGCGCCCAATATGCAAGGACAACTGAGTCGAGTGACTTGGCCTCGCCATACGAGGAGGCCGAGTTTCCCCAAGTATAATGTCGCGATATCTAAAATGTTTTAAAAAAGGTGCAATTTGCATAGATCTGAGGCTCTAACAATCAAAGTAAAGCACACCTTCAAATAGTATCGAGAAATGTGGTTTCAATATTGGAAGTCTTCGTGATAGCCTTAAAATATATTGTCATCTCTAATTATAAAATTTCAAGCTTAAAAATAATGTAGGTGGAGCAGATATGTGAAAAACTTGAAAATTGACGGTTCAAAAATGCATTACAAGATGTATTATTTCCAAGATCTGAAATCTATTTTTTTCTCATGCTGATGCATCTTGGTATTGAGATGATCAATTTAAGAATACTTGGGCATCAAAACAGCCTGTTCTAGTGAAATTTTTGAGGTGGGCTCTAATTTGATTGTTTAGAGCCTCTGCTCTAAATAAACATTTTTTTAAAAAAAATATTCTAAAAAATATTTAAAAGTATGGAATTATATATATTTTGTATGATTTATATGTTTTTGGTAAAGACTAATGAGTATTTCTTAGCCATAAATCCCTAGTTTTCTATTTTTATTCAATTTTTAAAATGTACCCAACTACAAATCTTTTTTTGTAAATCAATTTTTTCAAATACTTTTTTGAGCTTACGTAGTTTTGTCCTTGTGGTTGTTTTTTGTTGAAAAATTACGTAGAGACACCTTTTCAATGCGTTTATTATGGTATGGGTCACATTTTTATAAAAACTTCTCAGAGACTACTCCCAACCCACAGCCCCTTTCTTTTTCCTCTTGAATTGCCCACCTGTCTCACATTTCCGAAAGGTGGGACGTCTCGCAAATTTTTGGCCATCTCGTCGTTGAGTGAGGTCCTCTCCGGTACTATTAACACCGAACAACCATACTCTGGCTCTGGAAAACTTGGACTTATTAAAAGTAATTATTATTATTTAAATTAATATTATTAAATTAGTATAATAAAACTTATACAATATATTTAATTTTATTGATTTCTTATTTTATTTTTGT
>NW_006495273.1:5301353-5371547 GCF_000471905.2 Amborella trichopoda | reverse complement strand
GGTTATGTTAGGGTGCTCACGCTATCGAATAATTTATCATTGTACTCAACAAATATTGAACATATATATACCCTTGCTTTGTACATGGAGCAATTTTTTAGTAAGGGTATTTTTGGTCATTAAGACGGGTGGGATGTCACCCACAGAATGTGACGTCACTTACATTGAATATTAAATGCCATTAGTATAATCCATGTGGGTGATGTTACACCTCTCATAATGACTAAAAATACCCTTATCAAAAAAATGTTTATGTACAAAACAAGGGTATTGAAGTGTCTAAAATTGTTGAGTACAAATATATATAGCTATTCGATGTGAAATTTGACAACTTGGGTTTGCCACAAAGTTTGAAAAAATTTCTTTTGAACTTTAAGCTTAATCAACGAGATTAATGTAACCACTCAATTGCTCATCCAATTGTCAAGATTAATTGTGACCACCTTGTACCAAAGCTAAATGGTCTCATTAAATTTCTTTTAAACTTTGAGCTTGGTTAATGAAATAAATATAGCGACTCAATTTTACATCCATTTGTAAATATTAATTGTGACTACCTTGTACCAAAGGTGAATTGTCTCATTATATACTTTATATATTATATATATGGAAAAAGATTTCCTAAGTTACTAGCTGTAATGAATAGTTATAGACACTCTAGTTTTAAAATTGGCAAATTATGTGATATTCTTAAACCCCTAGGGCCACATTATCCCAGTAAACCCACGAACCAAAATCCATCAGAGCGCTGATCCCTATCATGTGATCTAGAACCCTGCAAGACCATTGTTTTAGTAATAATCAAGTAAACATAGCAAAACAACTTATTTTTACCTGATTTTTGGTAGGCAATATCATAAAAATGTAACTACTAATTTTGGTAAGATTTGGGCTCCCTTTGACCCCCAAAATAAAAATTTGACTGACAAATCTGCTTGAAATATATCTATTATAGTATGATTTGACCCTTTATATAAGCACATTTTGTGACCCATTGAGGGTTGGACTTGGTTAACGCATAGGCCAGGAAAACTGAGAGCCAGAGAGCAACCTTAGATCTAGCAAAGCAACGTTAATCCCTAATCGTCCCTTGAAACCAACTTTTAGCGTAAATCAGTAAAACTTTAGCTCAACTAAGCTAAAGTTTGGTCAAGTTTGAAGAGAGAACAATAGAAGACATATGTACATAGCCGTGGTTCTGATACGGGTGAGGCCTCGAAGCCTCGAGTGTCCCAGGCCAACTGGCCTGGCCAGGTATTTTCCTCATCATCATCTTTTCTTTTATTTTTCAATTATTTGATTAGATCTAGGATTTTATTCTTATTTCATTCAATATTTTATGCTTTTGGATTTCCCATCCTCTTTTCCTTTATTTTTTTAGTTATTTTGTTATATTATTTTTATTTCATTCAATCTTTCGTGTTTTTTGGATCGATACTAGCTTTGCCACTGCTATGAGAGCGGATCTATTTATGTTTTAGTAGATCTGGCCTAAGATCACAATTTGACTTTCCCACTCTCTATCACTCTTTTAAATAATCAGTCATTGATTCGGATCGAAGGAATCTTCATCTGAAAATCTCTCCGATTTGCTTCGTAAACAATAGTATAAACTTCTAGCTCCCAGCCGTCAAATCTTCATCGGTTGGTGCAAAATTCATATAAATATCTAAATTTTAATCTTTTGTTCCCCTAAAAATCAGATCATAATGAAGTTTTGGACGTGTGTACTAAACAATAGGGCGCATAATAAAAAAATAAAAAAAATCCTAATATATAAAATGAGTTAAATACCCCTACAAATGACTGTGTAATTTGGTAATTTTAAATTATTGAAAGTAATTGTTTTATAAGTTTATTTGGTACGCAATAGTATTAGGTATAGACACCCAAAATTTTATCTTAATCTGATTTATGGAAAAATGATTAAACTTAAAAGAGTGATGCGAATTTTGAACCACGTGATGAATGTTGGGAGCTAGTAGCTTATACTATTCATTATAGCTAGTAGCTTAGGAAATATTATATATATATATATATATAGACACACACACGCATATTGGGAGTGATTTCATGCAATGGTTCTATTTTAATTTAATGAACTAATCTTTAAAAAACATGTTAGGCTCATTTGTTTGATCCCAGTTTTTAAATATATACTCATTTCATACTAACGAACAATGGCATAAAAGCAAACTCTGAAAACACACTTTAGAAATTTTATTTTAACCCAATTAATATAGGCCATCTATTTTAGTTAAATACTTAGATCTAGGCATTAGATAAATTTTTTTCCTTTCCAAAATTTTTAGATAACTTTATTATCATTATATTAACAATATTAAAAAAGAAGAAATCAATTTTGAGTTTGTGAAAGCCTAGATTTTGAAATTCACCAAATAGATGATCTAGATTTATTCTTAGAGGGGACTTATTTTTATTATAACTAGAGTGCAAATTGAATTTAATTTTTTTAGGGATTGCTTATTAGGATGATGAGAGTTGTGCGAAATTTGGGGTCAAACAATTACCATAGATATGATTTTATAAAAGTATGGTTTCATTATATTACAATGACACTATGACATGAGATCATTCACCATATACAAATAAACTCTAAAATCAGAAAACTAAAATTGAAATAAAATAGAATTAGAATTCTAATTAAAAATCTCTATCTATTAAATACTTCAGAATATAAGAAATATTCTATTACGCTAAATTGTATTCCAAGAAATGTTATTGAAAATAAAATACGTTCAAATACAAAAAACAATAGACAAAAAGAAAAAAACAAAATTAATATTACATAAATTTTATAGTATTAATTACATAGTAAGAACTTAAAAAAAAAAAACAATTACTTTTAAACATGGTATTTCTAGTGCTAGATAGCTTAGTAAGTAGAGTTGTCCGATATTAGAAACACCAAATATTAAACATGCCCTAAGTAAGAGAAAGTTTATATCAGTTGAGTTTTCCTGATTTAGAAACAACGTGGCTATTTGATGTTGGTAGTACCGGACATGCCCTTACTAAATGAGATTTCCTGATTTAGAAACAACGTGGCTATTTGATGTTGGTAGTACCGGACATGCCCTTACTAAATGAGATGGTTGAAAACTTGTGGGATTTTTTACCTATCCAATATTGAAAATACCAGATAGGTGGGCAATTCTAGAAAAAATGGGCCACGGTGTGAAGCTCGTCTCCATGTAATTTTTGCAAAGATGTGACTAGGGGTGGCAATGGGCCCGACTATACCTGGGACCCGAGGGGAATACCTGACCTCGGGTCTAGGTATGGGTCCAAATTTGGACCCCTGAATACCATTCGGTTTTGGGTCTGGGTCTAGCCGGACCTGACCTGAACCCATACTTATAGGGTGTATGATGGCAATCATGTGTCTTTAAGCACTTACTAGGTGTTCATATTGTCACAGTATCGATAACATTTACAATATTAGTGGCAAAAAAAGAAGCTCATAGTCATAAGGTATATGATGGAAAAAAATAGTCAAAAATAAAAATAAAATAAGCTCTAAGGTGGCAATGGATCCGACTAGACCCGAGATCCAATGGGAAGACCTAAGACCCGATGGATCTGGGTACAAATCCAAATTTTAGACTTGAAAATTATTGAGGTCGGAGTCTAAATCCAGCCGGACCCAACTCATGCCCGAACCCCTAAATATGACCCTTTCTGTAATAAACGCATTGATAAAGTGTTTGTATGTAATTATTACTTTTTTTTTTTTTGTTTATTTTGTATTTCATATTTTTTTTTTTTTTTTTTGTTTTTTAAGTTTTTGCCCTTTTGTATTGCAATATATTGAGGACCCGGCAAAGCGACTCTTGGCAAACGCCAACCCTCGTGTCAAATGCTGGTTGGGACCTTGTTAATAATATCCCATCTGTCTGTTCAACTTTGGGCGTTGGAGATGGACACCTATGGCGGCTGGAGTGGACATCAAAAGGAGGAAGGAACCATCCACATTTATTACACCTAGATACTAAATGCAAAGTGAAAATGTACATGGAAATTGTGTAGTATGATTCTATTTATTTTTGTTACAATTATTCATCGGTCATGGTTTGGAGTATATTATAAAGTTGAAGAATTTTATTTTGAATTTTCAAATGTAGTTAGTAATATTTCATAATTACCCAATTTGGAATATGATAGGCAAAAATATTTGTGACTTTTTTGTACTAAAAGTAAATAATCACTTTATATACTTTTTCAAATATATCTCTAATTGTTTTATTGACAAAAAATCAAACCTAAACACTTATATATAGTGTGCTGAGACTTGCTGTGGCTAAGGATCTCGTCCCCTTGCATATTCCAGTTACTCGTTTGAGTCCTCCACAATGCTGAAAAGCCCTTAATAAATTGGAAGAAAAGTGACAAATTGCAAAAAAAATAAAAAACATATTAAAAACAAACAAAAAGAAAAAACACCTTAAGGAGTCCTAACAAGCTAAAAACATTATTGGAAAAAATAGATCTAGAATGTAAATATATATAGCTAGAGGCATTTTAAAAAATCCAAAAAAAATAGTATATATAAAAAGGATTTATGGCAAAAAAAAAAAATCACTAATCTTTGCCAAAACGTATATCATACATGAAATTATTACATATCAATCCCACATTTTTATATTTTTTATTTTTTAATATCTACAGTGGTACACACAATGCGGGAGAACTTGGCCTCGCCTAAATAGTCGCAGAGTCCAAGTTGATTCAGCCGATTCCCAGGACATTGCTTATATCATAAACTTGAGTTGTCAGAGAATGACAAGCAACTAAGTGCATCATGGTTGACACCAAGTGGGAAGGAAGGAGCTACTAAAAAGTGAGCATCTAAGCGCTTGGACCACCTCCCGACTTCATAGGTTTTGTTTTCGCAGTTTCAAATACCGAGTGCATGTAAGGCTATTCGAAATAGGGTGTGGTTTGTACAAATGACACAATTTTAAATAATCCAATTAAGACCGTCTAAATTTTATCAAAAGATATAGTTTTAGTGTCTGAAATTGTAATGATCACTTAAAAACCTACTTCACATCTATTATGAAATTTAAAATTTAAAAAATGGTACTCATCTACAAATACATAAAAATCTTGAGTATGGATGATTTAAATCTTTTTATATATATATATATATATATATATTATTTTTTTTTTTCACGTCTGTTACGTATCAATTAGAACCTTTTCCAACATAAAACAAAAAGTTTTTTAATAAGATGCCTTTTTCCTATGAATGTCATTATCAACAAGAAAAAGAGACCTTGTTTATGGTAAGAAATGTAATTGTCCTTTCTCCTTGATAAATATCAGACGCCAACTGCATCATCTTCGCTATTCTGCCCTCTCCCTCACTCAAAATCTCTCTCTCTCTCTCTTTGTTTTTTTGGAGTTGAGAAAATAGGCGATGGATATTTTATCATCCTCAACATCTCCTCTCTTTGTGCTCTTACAATTGGTGCTGCTGATAACATCTGATATTCTCAGCGCCGAAGGCAAAACGGCCAACGGAAAGATCCCAGCTATCTATGTGATCGGAGATTCCATTGTTGATTCAGGAAACAACAATGACCTCATCACCCTCGTCAAATGCAACTTTCCGCCCTACGGCAAAGACTTTAAAGGCCACAAACCCACCGGAAGGTTCTGCAACGGCAAGATCGGCACTGATTACATTGGTACATGAACGGATTGATGTATGCATAGTTTTTTTCTTTTTTGGTATTTCTTTGTGGAGAAGGGGCCCTCTACCCCATAATAAAAATGAGATTCCAGATGTCTTGTGGTGATCCCCACCGTTACCGCCTATTTTTTTAAGCCGATTCCATGCATACGAATAGTTATTGGTTATAAAACTTTTTAACTTCCAAGTATTTCCCGCAATATGCACTTAGAATTATAATTTGCCAAAATGTACCTAGAGGCAAGCTCCTCCCCACCGGCTTTTTTTTTTTATATGAAATTTCCATTAGACGAATCGCCAAATAGTCTTTGGTTCTATTTCCTATTTAATTTTAAGAATTCTTTTTCTATTCTATTTTTAAAAATTCTCTACTTAATTTTGACTTTTTTTAAAAAGAATGTCACCAAAATTTTTAAAAATAGATAGAAATATTATTTTTTGAATTTTTAAAATTAATTTTTAATTGTGAAAATTATTTAAAAATAATTTCTCTATTTTTTAATATATTTTAAAAAATAAAAATAAAGAATAATGCCAAAATATTCTAAAATAAAAAGATAATTTATTATTCAAAAATAAAAAATAAATTCTCGATATTATCAAAAAAATATTTTAACATCATTCTATTTTAAAAAATTTCAAAAATAGACAAAATATTTTAAAATGTAAAAAAAATATAATAGAACCTGGAATTTTAAACACGCTAGAAAATAAAAAAAAAGTTGAATTTCCCAGTTGTCTGATATTGGAAGTATCAGATAGCCCAAAAAACTGAAACAAAGAAAAACAAAAAAAAAGGGGGTCCCAGGGGTGTGGTCTCCGTGTAAGTTCAGAAAAAATATGAGTCAAACTACAATATTAGGGGCGCTGTTCCGTAAGTAAATTTCTTTTCATCGTTCATATGGTTTCTTCTGGGTATTGTTCGAACTTGGGACACAGTGTTGTAGTTCTCGAACCTTAATCGATGCCATTGTTGTTTGATTACAATTTGTTTCAGCATCTGGGTTGGGAGTAAAGGAATTGCTGCCTGCTTATCTCGATCCAAATGTGCAAATCCAGGACCTTATCACTGGAGTCAGCTTCGCATCGGGTGGTTCTGGTTTCGACGATTTCACTCCACAATTTCTGGTAAATTGCGCATTGTTTTCTCAATCAAAATTATATAAAAACTCAAATTGCTTGTACAGAGAGAGAGACTTGGATTTGTAATTACAGAGGTTTGGGTTTTTGCAGAGGGCAATTCCATTGGGGCAGCAGGTGGAGTTTTTGAAAGAGTGCTTCGGAAAGGTGGAACGGGCGGCGGGAAGAGAAAGAGCAGATTACATAAAATCAAATGGGTTCTTCTTTGTGGTCGCAGGGAGCAATGACTTGGTCAACAACTATTTTGCTCTCCCCACCAGAAGAGCTCAAATGCCACTCGATCAATACTTACATACCTTGGTGCAGAAGGCATCCAACATTGTTCAGGTAACAAACATATAAACATCTTCATTTCTGGTGCACAAGGCTTCCAATATTGTTCAGGTAACAAGCATGTAAAAATCTTCATTTCTCTAAAAAGAATACCACTGCTTTCACCGGCCCCATGGTACTGGTCCCAAGCCCAGGTAAAGGAGGAGGGTTATTTTAGGTATGACAGCCAGTATAAAACTTTGGTAAATCTGTAATGAGTTATAAACTTATCACACACGTCACATAGTTGGGATAAGGCTTAAATGATAATAATGATGATTTATTAAAAAAAAATAGAAAAACAAAGTCTTTGATAGCATATAGGTTTTGAACATAAGTACTGGGAGCAGGAGAGGGAATATCTCTGGTTTCAGGAGCGAAAGCATCGGATCGACAGCTGCCCAAATCTTTGCAGCTCGGGGAACGAGTTCCGATGAGGGTAACAATAGCGGAAAGAGATCCGTATGAACAAGGAGCGTGTTTCCAATATATCAAGATCTAGATCCTTATTTAATGGGTACACAGTCCATGTCAAATGAGATCGTATTCTCATATTCATTAGGATCACACTCCTATCGACAACAAGATCGTGCCCCTATCTAAGAATGACTGCGTTGCTGTTTGAAAAGGATCGACCTCTATTCAAGGAAGGATCGTATTCCGTACATGATTAGTCCTCGCTCCCATAGTAGAACTCCAGTTGTATAAAAATTTGGCTTAAAATATAATTATTTATTATACAAGTTAATTTTATTTAAAAAGTTTCTTTTAGGAAGTTTCGAGAACAAAGGGATGGAGTTCCAGAAATGTAGGGATCGCACTCTTAAAATTCTAAGAGCGATGATCTAATTTATTCAAGAACGAGATCTACAATTTTAAGGAACATATTTTGTGCGAAGTGGGATCGAGATCCTTTTTGCATGGGATCAGAATCATATAAATAGGAGCCAACTCCTGAAAATTTAAAACGAGTTCCAGTCGAGATCCTGGTCATAATATGCCGAAGCTGGGTTCTGGCCCGAGAGCCCCACCCTAGTTGGGTGCTCTCGGCAACTATGGTTTAGAATAGTTTGCTACCAGCTCCTTGACCCACCAATTTTTTCACCAACTTTGATGTTTTATTTAATCGTTGAAGAAACATTATGGGGATTTCATGCATGACTTTAATCTCAAGTAAAATCTCGGTCGATAAACAAACCCATTTTACCAAGTCCCGGAGTCTGACCATATTCAATATTCTATAATTTGCTACATGCCTTTCTATATTCATGGCTCAACTATAGTAGCTGAACTATTATAATTATTGTTCTCAAACACGACATCTTATTTTAATTATTTTTCTCCCTCCTATTGTTCACAAAAGAAAGGCACACGTTTTCCCTTGCATGTACAAATACTATGTTTTAAGACTAGCCTCTCTTGCATGTAAAAATTATATGTTTTAATACTGGCCTCTTGCGCTAAGGGGACACAAGTAGTTTATGTACAAGTACTTAAAATTAGCATATCACGGACCTTGGTTTAATCGTTGGAAACGTTTATATAAGGTGTAATTCGTGCTTGCTAACTCACTTGAGTGCGAATTCCTCTTCTCTTTCTCTGGTATTTTCTTGCTAGTGTTTTTGTGGCTTTCTCTTGCCTCAGGTCTAGGGCTTAGCTGGAGATCAGGACTTCTTGCCACTTTCAGATCTGACCGTCATTTTCAGATATGAGCTTTTTTCTCAGATCTGACAGTCATTTTTAGATATGAGTTTTTTTCTCAGATCTGAGCTGTGTTTGGCGTTTCCTTCTCTTCTTTCTCCCACCGCTGCCTTTCTTTTTCTTTCTAGTTTTTCATGCTTTCTTGTGTCGCCCTCTGACGGGCTCCTCTGCTTTCTTTTTTCTCTGTTCTACCGTTTCATTCGAGGTTGTTCTTTTGATTTCGGTTTTCCTCCTCTTTCCTTTGTGGGTTCAACCTTTTTTGTTGTATCTTTTAACCATTGCCATGGAAACCCTTTTTTGTTGTATCTTTTAAGCATTGCCATTGAAACCCTTTTTTGTTTTCCACTGTTTACTTTCTTTGGGTTTTCCTTTCCCTCTCCTCTCCCTTATCTGTTGTTTTTCTTCTGATAACCCGCTCTCCCCTACTTATTTGGTCTTCTTTTATCTTGTTATCTTTTAGAGAGAGAGGTCTTCCTTTAGAGAGAGAGAGAGCAGTTCCAAGGGGGGAATTTATATGGGAAAAGCTTTCAGTGTCCCCCCTACAACATAGAAGTTTTAATGTTCCCCTACCATCCATCCGTCTATTTTTTGTTAAGAGAGTTACTTACCATTTGATCTAGATCTGACATCTCAAAATATTTTAATTTTAATTTTTTTTAATACAATTATTTTGAATATGAAATTTGGTACGTGCCATCTTTTTATTGGGATGCACTTATAAAAAATATTAACAATAATTTTTCGATAAAAAATAATGACCAAAATACCCGTTGAAAATTTCGGGGGTATTTTGATCATTTTATTTGATTGAAAATATTGTTTTTATATTTTTCATTAGTACGAGTTTAATATAAGAATGAACGTCCAAAATTTGATGTTAAAACAGTTTATAGAAAAAAAAATTAAAAATAAAGTAATATAGAGACGTGACATTGTGATTGGGACAATCTTAGCCCTCCATTAAAAAATGGACGGTTGGATAAGAAGAACATCAAACTTTTATGTTATAGAGAGAACATGGAAAGCTTTCTCATTTATATAACCCCAAAATTTACACACACATTTTTTTTCATTCCAATAATCAATCTCAAAAAAATAAAATTTAATTTACCTTTTATACATAGTCAAAATAAATCCCTTCCAACATTGATTCTAAACCATCCATTTGGTAAATAACTTTTCCATTGAATCTCACGTGCCTCTCTCACTATTCTATTTTGTTTTTCACTCCTTCCCACGAAGGTTCCCTCTCTCTAGAAAACTAGTATTCCCTAAAAAACACTAAAGCCATTTCCATAAGAAGGATCGGCAATTTGAAGTGTACTTCATACTTCTGGTTCATGCAAACGAAAGTCAACCTGATGTTGCGTTTATCAAGCTCCATAACTGGTGGGATCACGCTCAGGAAGGAATGGCGGGGCTGTACCAAGCACACGACAGGTTTTGAATCCAAAAATGAAATGTGACGTGTAACTGCATTATTTTGAATTTATGCTGCTTTCGGAATTCACAAATGAATCCTACACTTCCAATAGTGTGCTCGTCTACCTACGCCCACTAAAGCTACCCTCCTCTTTAATTTGACAGCAAGGTATAATTTTTTTGCAGGGAAATGATCTCACGTCGCCATGTCACTGTAACATAAAGAAATCATATGTCTAGAAAATCATGTTTTTGGTATTTGTATGACCTCAAATTTTATACACACATTTTTTTCATCCCAATGATCAGTCTTCAAAAAAATAAAAATTCGATTTGTTGTCAAAATAAGTCTCCTCCAACAATGAATCTAGACTATCCATTTGGTGAATTTCAAGATTTTGGACTTTATAAATTCAAAATCAATTTTTTATATTTTAACATTGCTAATCTAATGAGAATCAAGGCATCAACAAATTTAGAAAGGAAAAAGATCCTTCTAAAGCTTAGATTTAAGCATTGCATTAGAATAGACGGTTTATATAAATTGGGCTGAAAAAACACTTTATAGGTAGTGTTTTCAATTTTTTTTTTTCTCTTATTGTTAATTAGAATAAAAGGTGCGTATGTTCACAAATTTAGTTCAAATAAATGACTCTAATATAGTTTTGGAGTTAAGTTGGAACGGACCAACTCAACTATTGACGTTGGATTGGGGATATTAGCATGTTCATAGTTCCTCCATGCACAATTTTAACAACTACAATGGTCCTCTCTATGTGGGAAGGAGGTTTTTGAGGCTCTTGTCAATGTTGTAAAAAGTGCATTACGGGGTATGTTCTTTTAATATATCAGAAAAAAAGAAAAGAACAAAAAAAGGATTCTTTTCTTCATACTGATATAACTTCATACTGATATAAAGGAGACGTGTAATCTTTGGTTATCTTGGGCAGAAATTGTACAAGATTGGAGGCCGAAGGATCTATGTGCTGGGCCTACCCCCGTTAGGGTGCGTGCCAATACAGAGAACACTGCGCGGAGGAGCAGCTCGAAAATGCGTGGAGGAGGTGAACCAAGCGTCTATCGCCTTCAATGCTAAGCTTTCTACCCAGCTGCACTCCCTGGCATTGACACTCCCTAACGCTACAGTCATCTACGTGGAAATCTTTGACATACTTCTTGATATGATCCAGAATCCCTCCCGTTATGGTAAGTCTACTTCCATTACGCATAACAAACCTCTTCAAAACTTTGTTTTGGTACTCGAACCCTTGTGTCCATGTCAATGTTGGAAAGATTGACCTGTATCTGAGTACTAGCCCGAGTCTGAGTAACTCAGCCCGAGTTGGAAGGTGTTCTATCCAAGTCCAAAAAGTGTTCAAAAATTAAAATAAATGTTAAAAAAAAATCTAAAAAATAGAAAAATATTTTAAAATAAGATTGAACAAAACGCATTTATATGAGGTAAAAAAAAACAATAAAAAAAAGGATTTTGAAAAAATTCAAATTGTGGCGGGTGTATTTTAGAAATAATCCAAAAAGAAGGGAAAATCTAAAAATAAGCATTCGGGGCAAAAGAACTTTCCAATCTTTTCCAAAAGGATGAAAACATATTACTAATAAATTTCTTCATTTTTAAAATTTGTTTACGGTTTGGTTTGAATGCTTTTCAAGATCCTTGAGTTGGACACCCAACTTGGGAATACTTAAATTTCTTATTTTTTTAAATTTTTTTACGATTTGGTTTGAATGCTTTTCAAGATCCCTGAGTTGGACACCGAACTTGGGAATACTCGAGCTCACTAGGGTGGGGTCTCTGGGCCGAATCATCCAAGTGTTCAAACTAGTATTTTAAAAATCGACGATCCAATCCGGAATTCGGCGATCCGGATCGGGTATCGCCCATGCCGTTCTGGTTCCAAAGAGAAAACAGGATTCAACCGGCTGTACTATTTTATTATTAAAAAACATCTAAACCATCACACGCTCACGTCACGGAATCGTGGCTCCAGCACACTTCGTTAATATTTTATTCAATTCACGTAAGCACGTGACCCTCTGCCAACTCAAACATGTGCACGCCTTTATTGTGGGACAAACTCATGGTCTAACGTTGAGCATCTGCGTAACCCGGCGTTTTCTTCACTTTCTCTCTCACCATCATCGATCTCTCTCTTTGTGCATCTAACCACCTTCCATCTGATGTGTATAAGTTAGATAGAAGAACATAATCTTTTTTTTTTTGACAAATGTTACGACTTTTTTTGACATAGAGACAACTAAAGCATTAGTCCGATCTATCACCTGCAGCCAAAGAGACCTTAATTCCCAAGGGACTCTCTCCTTCTTACACCATTTGACCACATTTAAGGAATCCCCTTCAATCAAAACATTCTGACCCAGGTTACGATCAGTGAAGATTAGAACCCCTATCAATAAAGCACTCAATTTAGCGTAGTTGGTAGTCTTCACACCTAATGGTCCAGCATAGGAAAAAATGACATTACCCAAACTATCCCGAAGCACTCCACCAATACCAATTGGTCCAGAATTACCAAGATAACTGTCATAAAAATTAAGCTTTAAACATCCAACAGGAGGCACCAACCATAACCGGCTACTAAAAGTACTACCAAGAAGAAAAAGATTGCTCACCACATCGACCTTGGAAATGCCCCATCCTTCTTTCGTCATACATAACCAAGGCCAAATAGAGAGTTTAATGATATGGATGATCATATCCACTGGTAAACAACTCTCCTCAAAGGTTTTTCTATTCCTTTCTTTCCATACCTCCCACAATATGACACCTTTCGAAATTTTTCAAATAATCTTAGCAATTTCAGGAAGATGAGGGAGATCAAACTGATGCAAAATCTCTCCCACTGATTGAGGTAACATAATATTGATACTAAGAACTCCAAAAAGCCACCACCATATACGAGTGGTGAAAGGATAATGAATAAAGAGGTGTGGTCCCGATTCCCCATCGCTCTTACAAAGAAAAACATTTGGCAAAAATTTGCCTCTTTTAATAAGATTATCAATGGTGAAAACTTTATTCAAAGATGACAACCAAATAAAGATACGAACCTTAAGAGGGATGGGCCACTTCCATACCTGTGTCACTTGAGGATATGACCATCTCCAACAATCGTGGAAGAAGAGATTATAACAAGACTTAACTGAGAACCTTCCATCACCCTCAATCTCCCAAACTACTTCATCCTCAGCATTTGACGATATATAAACAGTATTAAGTCCATCAAAAAGCACCATTGGGAAAAAACCAAACCATTTAAACGAGAATACAAAATTGGTATATTCTAAGAAATTTGAAATCCCCTCTTCTCAACTGCCTCACAAACCAACAATTTAGGATTAACAACAATATCAAATAAATCAGGGAACAATGCTTTCAATGGAAATTCTCTAATCCATTTGTGGTGCCAAAACGCCACCTGCCCACCACCCCCAATATTCCATCTAAAATAACCCGAAATCATCGGTTTGCTAGAGAAGATATCCCTCCATACAGACGATATACTATTGCCTCTCCCACCCCCATGCCAAAGATCGAATCTGTCCATCCCATATTTGGCAGAGAGAACTTTGCACCAAAGTTGATGTTTAAGATGAAAATTGTATCACCACCACTTACACAGTAAAGCTTGATTGACCAATCTGATGTTCCTAATTCCCAAACCACTCTCACGTTTAAGGGTACATACTCTATCTTACCTTAAAAGATGGAATTTCCTTTGTTCAGCACAAGAACCCCACAAGAAATTCCGCATCATACAATCAATTTTCCGTGCAATAAAGGTAGACATATTGATTAAACACATCTGGTACACCGGAAGATTGGATAAACATGATTGCAATAACGTCACCCGACAACCCAAAGAGAGGTACTTATGCTTCTAGAGGTCTAATTTCATTTAAATTCTTTCAAGCACTATGTCCCAAACTGCAATGGTAAGTCTAATATAAGAGATAGGGAGACTAAGATAGGAGATAGGGAAAGAGCCAATCTTACGTCCCAAGACCTCTGCCAAACTTTTCATCAAATTTTCATCACAATTGATACCAATCACAAAAGATTTATGGAAATTCACTTTAAAGGCAAGTGTAACTTCGCAAATCTCTAAGAATCTAGCAATATTAGAGACTTGGCATGGCTCAGCATTACAAATATCATAGTGTCATCAGCATATTGCAAATGTGAAATAATCAGATCAGAATTTGAGATTTTAAAACCTGCAAAATGACCCAATCCCTCCACTCTGTTCAATATCAGGCTAAAGCACTCTACATAAATTGTGAATAAGGAAAAGGACAAGGGATCGCCCTAGTGTAATCCTCTTGATGCACTGAAAAAACCAATATGGTTACCTTTAAAAAGGACATAAAAGTGTGCAGAAGAGAGACAACCAAACATCCATCTTCGTCATCTTTCACCAAAACCCATTGCTTTCAAGATTTCAAGAAGAATATCCCATTCAACCCGATTATAAGCCTTCTCCATATCCAACTTAAGTAGAATACTTGGCCTTTTACTTAAACTCAAGAATGAATACATTCTTGGGCAATAAGTACACCACCAATAATTTGACAGTTTTGGATGAAAGCTAACTGAGTGTTAGAGATAAGAAATGGAAGAACAATTTTCAACCTATCAGCAAGAATTTTAGCGATAATCTTATAAATATTAGTCAACAAGCTAATAGATCTAATATCAGAAAGACCAGAAATTCTCGCTTTCTTAAGGATCAAGGCCAAAAAAGTAGAATTTATCCCTTTGAAGATATGACCCCTCTTCATGAAGCTCGTCACAAACTCCAAGAGTTCATCTTTCACTACATCCCAAAATTTTTGAAAGAAAGCTAAAGGGAAACCATCTGGACCAGGGGCTTTATCTATTGGCATGGCAAACACTGCCTTATGCACTTCCTTACAAGACACCTCTCTTTCCAACAAAAATTTCATCTCCACTGACAAAACTTTAAAGGGGACTCTATTCAAAGAGGGGGTGAGCTTTACTTCAGAAGAGAAAGCTTTTTTTAAAATGATTAATAACTACTGCTTCCATCTCGTGCTCATTGTCAAGATCAATCTCAGAGATCGACAAACCAGAGAGATCATTTTGACGCCTTCTCGTACTGGCAGTGGCATGAAAGAACTTTCTATTAAAATCCCCTTCTTTTAACCATTTAATTCTAGAACGCTGCTTCAAATAAACCTCCTTTGACCTACGTAAATCCTCCAATTCCTTCACTTTAACACATCTATCCAAAACTCGTTGCTCCGAGAGTATCCATGACATTTGGGTATTATGATCTAAAAATTCAATATCAGATAACACCCCATGAATCTTAGCCCTAATATCAAACTTATTCACTTTCTTCCAATCAATTAATTGCTGCTTAATGCTCAACAGCTTTTTATGTAACTGGAAATCTACGGTGCCCACAACCACTGTGTTGACCCAAATCCTTTTGATCAGCTCAAACACCTCCCTTTCTTCCAACCAAGCTAAATCAAACCTAAAAAGTTTCAGTCCTCCTCGAATCACCCCAGTATTCAAAAGGATTGGGCAGTGATCTGAGGATAGTCTAGGTAGAGCCTTAACTATAGATAAGGGAAACAGCTTTAACCACTTCGTCGATAACAGAAATCTGTCTAATTTGGACATAGCCAGAGAAGAAACACTATTATTAGACTAAGTAAACTTAGTGCCAGTAATAGGGGGCTCAAAAACGAATTAGATTCAATAAAATCATTGAACAATCTCATAGAGGAAGTAATATGAGAACCATCGGGACACTCGTCATGCCACCGAATAAGATTAAAGTCACCACCAACCACTACACGATAAGCAAAAGAATGGACAACAACATTCAAATCCAAAATAAAAGCTTCTTTTAAAGAAAGAACAGAAGGCCCATAAACGTTCATAAAACCCCACTTAAAGCCCGAATTAGGCCCAGAAAAACCAACCAGCAAAAAGTTATTCCTTCTAACATAGTCAAAAGTTTGGAGTTCCATAGGATCCTAGAGGACCCACAGCCCACCTGACATCCCACACGCGTCCACACCAAAAATATCAATAGACCCATTGCCTTGCCCCAAACCTCCCGAACCCTTGAGACAGTAAGGGGTAGGGAGTTTTTTTTCTTGCAAAACTAGGAGCACAGGTCTAAATTTCAAAACAAAAAATAGCACATCCCGTCTTCTGTTGGGGTTACGCAAACCCCTAACATTCCATGAAATCACATTCATTGAAAGGGAAAAGGAGGAGGGTGTGAAGAAGAACCTGGTCCTTCTGGACCACTGCTAGGAAAGCGATCTTCCAATCGCAGCACAGTAGAACCTTCATCATCACTGGAAGACGACTCTACCTCTACCAGAGCAGGGTCACAAAACCTGATTCCAGCAGCTGCAAGAGCTCCTTTGCTAATACCTCAAGCTTGAAGTCGAGCAGAAGAGCGAGTGCCCAACTCCACCTTCTTCTTCCTTTTCTCACTAGAGCGAGTGCCCAATTCTATCTTCTTAATTTTCTTTACACAAGTTTGGGACTTTGCTGGGGACAGAGGGTCAGAAGCAGCCACAATACCCTGGGCCTTATCGTTTGCCACGACAACTCCCTCTTTACGCCTAGCCTGAATTTCCTTCATCACCACACTTAGGGGCACATCATCCATACCCATGTCCTCAATCATCTTCCCTACCAAGACCATGTCATCAAGCACCATAGCTGGCTTAGGAAGCATCACAGAAGCAGGTCTTGTAAGTAACAGTGGAAACTGTACCTCTTGAGCGAATGCGACTAAAGGGACAGCCTCCGAAGCCTTTGAGAGGACCAGTTCACCCCCATCCGAATTATCCACAACAACAAGCTCCTCAATCACTGCAATCTCCTCATTCACAACAACAATCTCCTCATTTGCAGCAAACTCTCCATTCACAACAACAATCCCCTCATTTGCAGCAAACTCCCCATTCACAACAACATTCTTCTCAGCCTGAGGCACACGGTCCACCGGGACATCATCATCATCTATCACCATCAAAGCAAGACGATTGATCAAGAGAGGATTAAATAGAGATCTAGATCTCTTCCTCAACTCACTAATTGCACCATGGTGAAATGAAGGAAGTGTAAATTTATTTTTGAAAGAAGAGGCAAGATCACTAGCACCAAACGCAGTTGCAGGCTCCATGCCAAGAACTTCTTCTGTGCAAGAAAACAGAGAACAAAAGCTATAGTAGTAACTGCCAGCAATTTCCTTTTAAGGTCGTCCACTTTCCAAGGGAAGAGTTTTGGCAAAACCTCATAATGAGCTATCCAGCCATCCCTATCAGGAAATCTTACGTGGAAACTTTCCCCTTTGAAACAGTCGGTCGCCGCCAAGCCTTTTGAAACAACGTGATTGATAGGAAATGTCAACGGTGCAACTGCCGGACCATAAAACATGACATCAACCCCACTGTTATCTTTAAGGCTATTTGGAATAACTTCGCCGGGAATAATGGACGCATTCGCATGTCGAATGAATCACACTGACGAGAAACAGACGTTTCAAATAACCTTCTGATGAATATGGAAACCTGCTAACCGGTATCCACCGTTTCCTACCTTTGAGCCTTACACCTTTTTTAAATTTCAAATTCCTACTCTGGCGTTGATACCGTCCCCACTTGTTCCTACCGGAAAAGAAATTTCCGGTCAGATTAACTCTATCTTTCACATCCATGACGAGCTACCCAACAAGCTTTGGTGAATGAGCCTCTCTATCTTTAGATAATTGAATCTCGAAGAACTCCTCATGTATGCACAACAAAACGATCTCTGGAAGAGACACCCCAACACAAAGGTCGATCTTAACTTGAACAAACCGACAAAAAGAATTTAGGAGGAAATCCCAATCCAAATCAACGAAAACCCCAATCTATCCTATCAGTTTTTTTATAATAGCGAGATTCCAAGCTGACAGGGGTAGGCCCCATAGATAGACCCACTTAGAAACCTTATGTCGAAAAGAAACATGGTCAGAAGCCTTCCAATGGTCGAAGGAAAGAAGACTATCTCGGATTCTGCAAAACCTATGGGAAAGAGCTGAAGCAATCTCCTTCTCAGATCGAAGCTTAAACACCACTTTGTTAGGACCAATGATCTTCACATTCGGCCTATAGGACAAATTCCATCCACATTGGGCCCAATCAAAAAGCCCAAAGAAATCCTTAATCGGAGGAGAGAAAGAACCAGTGACAAAGAACGCTGTTTTAATCTCCAATTGTTCCCAAGCCCTCCTATCAACGGCAGTCAAATTGCGATTGCCAGGAGGGCCATCACAAAGACCTACTGCAGCACCGACCTTCTTCCCCTCCGAAGCCCTTCTCTCCATCTTTTTTCACTCCATCTTGTTAACCATTGAAGCCTAGCCCTGTTCTCCTGCGCTCTTTCGCCCCATTCACAAACGCTATTACCAGCCCTATCACGCACTCGATCTCTCACGAATCGAGTATTAGGGCTACTTTTGCAAGAAAAAGTATTAGGGCTACTTTTGTAGGCAATAATTTGAGAGAGATGGTCATGAATGTTGAGCGTGCTGGGGCAAATTCAATGGCTCATTACGGGCATCTCTCTCAGTGTTCTTTGAGTATTCCGACCTAGAGTTTGACGTCATCACAATCGAAAAACCATTTTCCAGCTTCTGAAATCTCCAAAACCTTTTAGCACTTGGATACCCTAATCTTGCCCGAGACTTGTGATTGTATTTTGGTCATTGTAATCTAGATAGAGGAACATAATCACCGCTATGTCTCGGTTCAAGCCGACCCAATTGGGCTCGAGCCAATTCACCAAGCTCTACATGTCCATTAATGGCACATGCACTAACAAAATCTTCCAAATAACTGCATTAGGCTTAATAGGCATCTCTCTCATGAATTCATGGGCTTCTCTCACTAAACTAGCCCTCCTCAAAAGATCAACCATGCAGCCAAATTATTTATGGTGGCGATAAATTGTTCCAAATTATTTATGGTGTTTGTATTAGATAGGGATCGGTGGGTACTATAAATATATCTTTCTCTCATATACAAGAACATCTATAAAATAAAATGGTCTATAATTCTTTTTAAAATTAATTTTATTTATTTATTTTTAATATTTAATCCTTATTATGATTAATTAAATTTATTTATTTTTATAATATACAAGCATAAAGTGCATATAAATAATTTTGAATTACATAAAATTACAAAAATAGAATTCCATATAAAATTTGCAAAAAGTTAACGTAATTATATGAAATTATTGTACTAGGTCATAGGATATTAAAAAAAGTAAAAGATAATACTAATACTGGTTTTTTGAACATTTTAAAAAATATTAGTTCATGCGATATTTTAAGATAGAAAAATAACACCAGTTCATACCACTTTAGAATTTATTTCAAGTTGCTTTATCAATTATCTCACATTGCAAATATGAAAATTTTTATTTTTTTCCCCTAATTCCATTAAAATATGATTGCAAATTTATGTAACTAAATTCTATATTTCTATCAACACTAATTATTATACATTAGATTTATTTATTTGTGAGGGTCATACCCTTGTTTTTAATCATGTTTATTAGAATTAACAATTATACCAATTACAATGGTAATCAAATCTTATATATTAATTTCTTTACATTTATAAATTATGCAATGTATTATTTTTTGTTATAGTTATAAATTAGATTTTTAAATTAGATGGTATTATAAGATAAATTTCAAATTTATTTTTATTTGTAAAGTAAAATGATGATAAAATAATAAAATACAAACCAATAATTCTAATTTCAATGTAAAACATTGTGTTTAGTTAGGTTTTAATAAATATATGATGAGAATCTTCATACAGGGAAAGAACATCTCAATATTTGCATGTTGATGCGAAAAAATGAAAGTTGTTAATGGAGTACCTCCGTTTCTTATTGGATTACTAAAGAATAACATTTATAATGAATTTTAATAAAAAAATTTTAAGGCTTAATCCGACTGATTCGGCCGATTCCCGATCCAGATCGCCGATTTGGATGGATTTTTGGGGTGCCCGATTTGATGCACCGATCTTTTTTTTAAACCACTGGTTCAAACAATGGTGCATGGTTCATACATCTACAACACTAGTCCAGGCATTTAGCCTATGCCTTGATTGGTGTGATGGGATTATCAAACTATAAATAAATTTTCAAAACCATAATTTGGATTTGCTATGGGTCACTTATAGAATAATATGTGCTAAAGTTGAAAAATAAAAATATGTTGTTTCATGTTCCTTTATAATAATGGAAAATTATAAAATTTAGGATGTCAAATGGGTTTGGTGTAGCACCTGCTTGTGCTAATATAGATATATAGATATGAATATATGGAAATAATATAGATATATAGATATGAATATATGGAAATATATTTTGTCAGCCTGATTGTTGATGCAATAATATATGCCCAATGATTTAGATTGAATCAAACTGATTGGATGACTACAATTGCATTATGTATTTGAATTTTAGTTCTAGCATACGTCAACTCTTGAAAAATATATGCACTTAATAAAAATATTAAAAAATAATTCACAAAAATAAATTGACCAAAATAGCTTAAAATTTTGAAAGGTATTTTAATCAATTTAGTTTTTACAACTTTTTGAATATTTTTATTAGGTGTGTGCCCTAAAGAGAGTAGTTGACGACTCCAAATTTCAACTTATTTAGATTTATATAAATATTATTAAAAGCCAAGTATAAAATACAATCGCGAGATCAACGGAGATATAGTATGGGCCATTGGGCATAAGCTATTGTTATGATCCAAGTCATTGGATCATAGCAAGGACAAGTCACAGGTTTCACGTATTGATGTCATTGGCACGTGCTTTATGGGCTTTCTAGGTTTTGAGGAATCTAGGTACGGTTGTTGCGGCACTGGAGGGCTAGAGACAGCGGTGTTATGCAACAGCGTAACGAGCAGCACATGTAGAGATGCATCCAAGTACGTGTTTTGGGACTCCTTTCACCCCACAGAGAGGGCAAGCAGCATTCTTGCATCTCAGCTCCTCCATAAATATTTTCCTTAATTTCCTTAGTGGTGTAATCTGAATTAGTAGTCTATGTATCTGATATTGTTGTTGGGTGTGCGGTGATTAGCTTTTCTGGATTTATCAACTCTCATTTGCCTTTTTAAACATGACATATTTGTGTATTATTTAAAGAAGAATGGATGTGGCTTTTAGTACCATTGAGTATTTTTTACTAAGATTTCGAGAAGAAAGGGAAAAATGTAAAGATACAAACACGTATCATATCTTTAGTGTGTCAACATGCCCAAAAAATCATAAACGTTGGACAGTATTACATTAAGTATGCTTATAGAGATAGTGATTTTTATCTTGTATGTTTCATAATGTATCATTTATTATGGGGTATAACGTGGTCTGACAATTTAAACGTTTTACGTACGAGCAATGACCTAATGCAACGGTTTTATCATAGTATAACGTAACGACACTTCTAGAAAACCATGTTTGTGGTATTTTTATGATCCCAAATTTTGCACACACTCTCTTTAGCTCAATAATCAATCCAAAAAAAAATTTCAATTTGAATCCTAGATATGATCAAAATGAGTCCCTTCCAAAAATGAATCTAGACCAATCATTTTGTGAATTTCAAGATCTTAGCCTTTATAAACTCAAAATCATTTTTTTTCTTTTTTAACATTGTTCATCTAATGATAATAAAGCCATCCCAAAAAATTGGAAATGAAAAAATCCTTCTAAGATTTAGATCTAAGCATCTCCCCAGAATGAACAGCCTATGTTACTTGGGCTATAAAAATAGTTTCTAAGTTGTGTTTTCAAATTTTCAGTTTTTGTGACTGTTCATGAGAATGAAAAGAGTGTATATTTCAAAATTTGGATCAATCAAATGGCCATATATCATTGCATGAAATCATTGCCCCATACAAGTCTATTATGCATCCATTCACATACACATGTGCAACAAAATTACGGCAAAAAAAAAATTGTTATGCCACATAGAATGACGTAAAACAAGGCAAAACTATGGCCCAAACAACACCTTGAAATTGCCCCTACTCAATTTTCATTCAAACAAAAGATTGAGATTGGTAAATACAACACTATGTTGGCCCAAATGCAGCATGTCTTTTTGCTTTTCAAAAGTAAATAGAGAGCTATAGAAGTATGCAAATTGGGTTTTGAACTCAACTAGAAAAATCAACAAACATATGGCATGTAACCCTTTCTTGCCCTATTAAAAAGGATCACAAATAGCTTATTGTACATTGAGTCCAAAAGATGCACAAAGATCACCAACTTTGTCATGGACAAAAGAATTAGAACCCAAAATCAATTGCAACTATTATAAACCTCATCCAAACAACCCCAACCTAATTTCTAGCAAGTATATACTTGTCAAAACCCAACTTAAATCATTTCAGCGAATAAAAAAAGATGCTTTATAATTTTCTCTTTGTCCATACAAACTTTTCCCAAACTTCACATTAATATTTCAAATACAAAATATGAACAATTACAAAGAACAAACTCACTAAATTCATATAGATCTGCCAGTTATGCAGCGTTCCTAGAGAGGGAACTATCTGAGAATGAGTTTTTCATGAACATATTGCATAAGAGGGAAGACAAGCTTGCCATAAAACAATAATTAGGAGATAATCTTGATAGAGAAATGTTGTGACAGGCATGACAATGTTGTCATTTTATTTTGTGATACTGGAGAGCTCTCACAGAGATGAGAAACATGCCGTTGTACCCAGTACACAAGAAAGCTTAAGAGAGAGATGTTTTAGGGAGAGATAAGGAGAATGAGCTAGTGCAAGGTGCCTAAACCTCTCCAAAACCTTTCCTATTTCTAGTCACTTAAATAAAATTGAGAGAGACACTTGTTAAGAAGGGATATAAATACTTTATATTCATATCATAGAAATAGTCTCCATCACAGAAAATAGCTTTTGAGCACCTTTTAATAAAAACACTATATCATTCAAACCACAAGGGTTTTCTCCATGAAATTATTATTATTTGAAATTAGATTCAATTGGGTGAATTACAATAAAATATTCCTCAAAAAGAAAAATATTTACTTGGTGGAAACATTCATGAAGCATATTATACAGTACATGGATTTTGATGGATCAAAACTGACATCTATCAATGATGAGTCCATAACTCTCAATCCCTAAATTATAAATTTTGCAAGGAGATACTACTCTCAAAATCACAAAATGTCTTTAGGGTATGCCCACAAAAAGTACCTCATCTTCTGGGTTATAACAATGTGCCAAAATAGCCTAAAAATTCTAATATGTAGAGTACCTCTCCGTGTTGAAAACATACCAATAGTCCTTTCAACTGTGTATCACTTAATAACAAAGTCATTTTTTCTCAAATTTTTGATTCCAAACTCACAAAAGAATAGCAAAAGCAAAATAAATATGTCCAACAAGAGATCTTGTTATAATAACAACGAAAGAAGGCCTATGTGATCTACAATAGTATGTATAGTTTACAATGTTTCATCCTTTCTTCTGCAATACTGGCTAGATCACGTACATATTTAAAAAAAAAAAAATTTACAGAAATAAAATCTTATACAACTTATGAACTTCTTTCGCATATCATTGTAATTTTATATAATCAAACAAAAATACAATGGACCAAGAATCAAGAAACATACTAAAGGCATATATCTTCAATGTAGCCGTGTCACAATATGCCATATTCAGTTGCAAAACAACCTGGGTTCCAAGTTAACATTTAAAAGAAAAAGATAAAAAGAAAAGAAATCATTAGTTCTTAGACTTCCACCAAAATTTAGGTGGAAGCTCATGAATTATGATGCTAATGTTACAAAAAAAGAACACCTGTAAAGATGAGGGTATGCATAGGCAATATGTTGGGGCAGAGAAATTGATTGTAGGGTGACAAAATCCAATCTAATTTAAAAATATATTTTAGAATTTTTTGTAATGATTTTTAGCCAAGAGAATCTGGGTTTTGAAAACATTGATCCATATAAGGTTTTAGACGCAAACAAGTCCAGAGAGAGAAGCGCATTGACCTAAATTAGATTATCACCCTTAGCAAAAGGTGAAATAATAAAAAAGATAAAGAGACACCGAATAAGAGGGAAACATATCAAGAAAGAAATAAAAATACATCATCCCTGAGAAAGAGATGCTGGGTTTGGTGATAGCTAAATCATCATACCCATATCTTCTTCTAAAAATTTGGGTATTATGGGAAATCAAAAATTGACTTTATTGGGAAGCAAGCTTTATATAAGAGAGTGAAGGACGATATAATACCCATCCTTTTGAGGGTCACCCCTTTGGGGGTTATGGGAAGAGATCTCCAATATGAAAATGGGTCTCCAAGAGAGAGAGACATGGCTTCTGAGAGAGAGGCGATATTCCCTTGAGTTTTGAATTGGTTAGCTTTCACTTATAAAGAGAGAAAGTCTCTTGGTTGCTCTCAATGTTATCTTTTTAGTAGCGGTATTGCGGTGAGAAAGACGATGTTGATCGGTCGGGACAACGGGTTTAGAAGGAAAGATCGATGATGGTCTTTTACTGATGTTTAGAGATAGGTATTATCTCTTGTAATCGAAAACAAAAATCTTTATTGTGATAGTGGATTTTTAGTTGCCGAGGTCGTGGATGTAGCCCTACGGAGTGAACCATATAAATCGTGTGTTGTTGTGGTGTGCTTTTTATGTTTTCTTTATTTCTTGCAATCGATTTATAGTTGTATTCTTCTATTGCGCATTTAGTCAATAATGTACACGCTATTGGGTGGGATTCCCGTTTGTGCAAGCTAGGGGTTCACGAGAACCCTATAATTGGTATCAGAGCACAAGGTCGGTACGAGACTAAGGTTTATATTTTGAAAAAGAAGAATGATGAAGTTTTATGGATATATGGTTTGAGGTAGAGAAATATAAAGGCACAGTGTTTGTGAAAATTCTACAATGGAGGTAACTGAGAAAAAATTAAGAAATATCCATGCTTTGAGGTGGAGAAATATGAAGGTAAAGTGTTTTGTGAAAATTCCAAAATGGAGGTAAGTATGAAGAAATCAAGAAATCTATTCAGTGAAGGTTGTCAAGACAATTATGATGATTTTGCTATCAAGGTGGAGATTGTTGGGTTTGGTGATACCTAAATCGTCATACCCATATTTTCTTTTAAAGATTAAGGTATTATAGAAAATAGAAAATTGACTTTTTTTGGAAGCAAAAAAGTGATATCTTTATAAGAGAGTGAAGGAGGACATAATACCCATTCTTTTGAGGGTCACCCCTTTGGGGGTTAGGGAAATGGATCTCCAATTTAGAGATGGGTCTCCAAGAGAGAGAGACATAGCCTTTGAGAGAGAGGCGGTACTTCTATGAATTTTGAATTGGTTAACTTTCACTTCTAGAGAGAGAAAGTTTCTCAATTGCTCTTAAGGTTATCTTTCCAATAACGGTATTGCAGTGGGAAAGATGATGTTGATCGACGGTGTTGCTCAGTTGGGAGAGCGAGTTTAGAAGAAAAGATCGGCGATGGTCTTTGACCAATGTTTAAAGATAGGTATTATCTCTTGTAACCCATAACTATCATCTTCATTGTGATAATGGATTTCTAGTTACCGAGACGGTGGATGTAGCCCTACGGGGTGAACCACATAAATCGTGTGTTATTGTAATCTTCATTGTGATAGTGGTTTTTTAGATGTCGATGCCATAGATGTATCCCTAAGGGATGAACCGCATAAATCATGTGTTGTTGTGGTGTGTTTTTATGTTTGCTTTATTCCTTGCACTCGATTTATAATTGTATTCATCTACTTTACATTTAGTTAATTATGTAGACGATCTTGGGTGGGATCCCCGTCTTTGGGATTCCCACTTCTGCAAGCTTGGAGTTCATGAGAACCCTAAAGAGAGAGAGAAGCACATCACAATGCACATTTATTTATAGGGAGTTGTCACCCCTCATTAGCAAAACAGTAAAATGATAAAAAAAGCAGCAACAATACAATTTTAAGAGAGAGAGAACATTTTAGATAGGCATTGGTCAGGATTGGGGCATTCTCCTTTTGCATTTCTACCGAGAGTCTAGATGCATCTTATGTCGGAATCATTCGAGTCGTAGTTGCTGGGAGAACCTGGAAAACGAGGTAGGTAAAGCTGGCACCCACCACATTCCCCATAAATTTTTAGTCTAGAAAAGTAGCAATGAAAACAAGAGACAGAGAATTTTAGTCATAAAAAATAGCAAAAAAAACGAGAGAGTCACAAACAAATGGAAAAAAATGAAAAAAAAGAAAGAGAAGAGGTGTAGATTAGCCATTAGATATAGCAAAAAAAAAATAAAGAGAGAAATATAGAAAAAAAAAAAAACAAGAGAGAGAAAATTTAAAAATTTTCAGTCGTATACGTGCACATTCATCTTAACATTTTTTGGCTTCACTACTTGCAAGATCTGTATAACATTCACATTCATGTGTATAAATAACACGATATATATTTCAAAACATAAAAAAATTTCTTGATATTACTTATGGAAACTTCACTGTAAAAATATTTGGTTTTGCTTAAAAATCTACATCTCCCATTCTTCTAGGGATGCAGTTTGTATAGAGCCTAGGCTCTAAACAATCAAATTAGAGCTTACATTCAAATAGTGTCGAGAAATACGGTTTCAATACTGAAAATCTTTGTGATAACATTCAGATATATTTTCATCTTTATTTATAACGTTTAAAGCTTCAAAAATAATGTCGATCGACATATTTATGAAAGGTTGAAAATCTTTAAAATGGACGGTCCAAAAACGCATTATAAAATACACTATTTCCAAAATTTGAAATTCATTTTTTTCTCATATCCATACATCTTGATGTAGAGATGATCAATTTGAGGATATTTGAGCATCAAAACAACATCTGCTAGTGAAAGTTTTGAGATAAGCTCAAATTTGATTGTTTAGAGCCTCGAATCCATATAAACTTTTCCCGAAAGATGTGTCCCGGTTAAAAGCCCAAAATTAATTTTGGTATCACTGTTGGCACACCTTTTCTGGTTTACGTAAACAAAGTGCATATTGACTGACATTCATTCACACACGTGCACAGCTTATGACCAAGTATTAAATAGAAGAACACAAGCCTACCAGGAGACAAGAGAATGACAAGAAAACTAGGGCAAAAAGTTTGAGGAGCTTCATCATGGAAGGACTTAGAGGTATGGATTACTTGACTAGATCACTTTGTGGGTTGTCAAGTTTTGGAGTACATATTATGGAGGGTTAGGGGCAAAACCTTCGAAATCCACGGTTGCTCTTTGCAAGAGATACTGTACTTATTCATTTTTAAGACACCAAAGCTTTGTTAATACGTCTGCACAAATTGCTTAGGGAATATTGCTATTACTAATTTTTGGTGATTTGGTAATAGATATGTTGAAGATGATGATGCAAAATAATAGGACTATATGGGTAGTTATCTCTACGTGTATGGGTAGTTATATTTCTCTCCCTCAATGTAGATAAATACATATATAGTGGTGTATAGGCAGTTTGTTAAAGATGATGAAAAAAGTGGATGTAATGGGTAGTTATCTAGGCAATGGGTAGTTTTCTAGGTAGTGGGCAGTTGTGTTGTACTCGCCTATATATTTGTGCGCCTTGATTGAAATGTGTGTGTGGTTGTGTGTGGAAAAATGCAGTGTGCTTGGAAAAACGTAGTAAGTATGTGAAAAATAAAACTTGAGTAAAGTTGAGTTGTGTGTCTATCTCTCCTGAAATTCTTTGGTTTGTAGTTTTTTTTTTTTAAAAAAAATTAACAATGGTATCAGAGCAACCATAAAATATCAATAAGATAGTGGTGATCCTTTTACAAAGATGAGGTATAATTGTATGAGAAATGCATTTTCCCTAAATAAAGTCTTGCTCATGTATTAGAAACCAATTTTCCAATTAAAGTCATGGGCTCCAATCCTCCCCCCACCGCCCCTAGGTCTCTCACTCTCATATAGAAATTTGTAGCATTCACTGAATCAAAATAAACTGGCCTTCTATAATCTACCTTGTGAATACATGGTTACAATAAAATAGGAGTTGCATTAAGCAAGACAATCCTAATAGGAAATTTGACGGACAAAATCAGTTGGCAATAGTTGTTATCTTTAGCAAGACAATCACCTCAGCTTCTATAAGTACACAACTTACCTAAGAACATAGCATTTGAAAAGGTGAAAAATTTGTGCTTTGGGGTCTATTCAAGATGAAGCTGTTACTTGCTTTTGCTTTTCTTGTCCTCATTTCTATAGGTACGGTTCAATCTCTGTCTCTCTCTCACTCACTTTCTGGTGGAAAATAAGGCAAACTTTGTCTATAGATATATTAGGTCACACATGGGTATGAAAACTATCATTCAAATATTCAATCTGGAGATATATTTTAGAATTTTCTTCATTGGTATCGTTTGAAAAATCACTGATCATGATCAAGAATTGTTGATTATGATTAATGACTTAAACTTGTTCTTAAATTTATGCCTTTGATAATTTGAAATAAATTTAATCATAAAAAAAGAAATAAAAAAGAAAAAAAAAGAATCCTTTTTTTTTTTTGTTCATTTCGCCAATGGGCTAAATTCCGATCCACCACACCTATCCGTGCTTTAAAACACTTCGTGATATAGAGGGATATTTTAGATCAAGAATAGGGGACCTGTAGGATTAAGTTAAGGTTAGGAATTTGACACCGCTTGCTATTTTGATAAACGTTTAAGAGAAAATATCTCTGTACAGCTTTTTTTTAGATTTCATTTCTCAACAGATTCAAGGTTTTAAAGCATATTCGTGGCATATAGATAAAGTATACCCTTTGAACAACTTTATTCCATTTGACCTTATTTTGTTAGCCCAAACAATAGTAAGAAGGATAAATTTTTTTTCTATTTGCTTCTAAACTCCTCTATCTCTCTCTATTCCTTTCTAAACCCCTTTCTCTTTCTCTTCATGTATTTGTCCCCTATAGAGAGAGAGGTTTAAGGAGAATCATGAGGAGAGAGAGAGAAAGAGGGTTTTGGGAGAAACATGGGAACAAACTGAGAAAGGGATTTAGAAAAAAATAGAAAAAATGACGTCTTTTTAACTTTTGTTTGGGCTGAAAATATAAATTCAAAAAGGGTAAAGTTGATTTAGTGTGTTAGCAGATATGATATATGGGAACTTTATGTAGCCATATATATTTTTAAACCTTGCGGCTTTTGAGAAATGAAACGTAAAACGAGGATGAACGAATATGTTTTCCTAACTTTTAAATATATCATATTCTAATCTTACTATATATCGTTATTGCTAATTTGTAAAGAAAAAAAAGAAATTTATAAAAAAATCCTATCTTATATTTTATAATAAAAAAGAGTCCCACATATTTTATATTTTACAATCAAGTCTCATTTTTAAAGAATATAAAGTGAATTTTGATTATATCACATAAAGAATGATTTATTTTATTTATATTTCATAAGTTACAGTCATATCCGTTTTTTTAGTCCTGAAAAAACACGGCATTTGCTTTTTTGTTCTTGAAGCGTGAAAATTATGTCACGAACCAATGGTGCATAATATCTGTACCACAGGGGCTAGGGTTCACACTGTATGATACACCTTCGGGGCATCTAAGAATCGATGACGAAAGTCTAACGTTTGCAAATTTTGGCTTTGCGCTACTACAATTATAAATATCTTTTTCTTAAACAAGAATTGTCATAAATAATGTGACTTTTTAAAAAACTATATCTTTTATGTGATGCTTTTTCAAAATAAAGTCAATATATGCAGTAGTTGCTACTTGTATTGCATGGGGCTCTTGATTGCGACCATCCGTTCTTATTAAGCTAAATGATTTTACACTCCGGCGGGAGTATACTATCTATTTACTCCCTAGGGACAAAACCTAACATAAGAGTATTTTTTGGACTCTAGTTCTGCGGATATAACCTTTTAAACCCATAGACTAAATAAAAAAAATTTGGTATTAAAATATATATGTGCAAGAATAAATAATGTCTCGAGATTGAACAAAGATTGTCGAAGTTTTAAGGGATAGTATACAATGAGACCATTTACCACAAGGTGGTCACTATTCTCTACAACCATTTGATGTGAAATTTGATCGCTTGGATGTGTGACAAACTTCGAGAATTTTTTTTTTTTGAAGTTTGATATCGGTCATTGGAATAATTACAGTCACCCCACTTTACATCCAATGGTCAAGATTATTGTGGCCACCTTGTATAACAGGCAAATATATTTTCCCAATTTTTAAAGGGTCAGATCTAAATGCCAAACACTGAAATTTCTTTTGAAAATAATCATCTAGTGATTCTTAGGTGATTCCCAAATTTCAGATTGAAAAAATCGTACAAAGTAAGTCTTTTGAATGAGGGAGTATATGCGCAGTTGGGAGTGTACTAGAACATCCTCTCAAGTAGGTCAAAGTGCACAATGTACATGCTAGGCTTAATTTTTTCGTGTTTTCTCTATCAAGGTTTTAGGTCCTTTAATAAAGAACAATTGTTACATACGGGCTGGACCGCATTTGTACAATATGCGGTCCAGAGGTATAAAACATCCATTTTAAAATTGGATGCAAATCGGTGGTCCTTTTAAAAACAATTGTAACTAATGGTCCGAATGTTTTCTTAATATAGTTTGTATTTCTAATTTTCCAAATTTTTTTTTTTTTCTTATTCATGATGTTATTGGTAAAGATTATATGTTCTCTAACATTAAGATCAAATTATATTTAAAATATATTTATTGTCAAGCTTGCATTTCTACATGTGCGGGTTTGGCCACATGCTAACCGCCTCCTGTTTTTTTAATTACAGGTGAAATGGCATCAATTGCAGAGGCAAATGAATCAGCAAGAATATTCCTGTGACCTCCATCGTTTGCTTCGGTGCCCTATGTAGCAGAAATTGCCAGTATTTCCATGATCGGGAACATGGAAAATGCCATGGCCTTCTCAAGTGTAGATGCACTTGGCCTAGCTAATACTCAGTAAAACATTTTATTATTACTGGAGGTCTCAGTGCACCATTATGGATTTGAAGTTTTTGTTTTATGGAAAAGTTCTGTTTTCTATTAAAGTCATGGGCTCCATTCCTCCCCCTCTACCTTGGTCTCTCTCTCATTCATATAGAAATTTGCAGCATTTACGGAATCAAAATAAATTGGCCTTCTATAATCTCCATTGTGAATACAACAAGATGATAATAAAATAGGAGCTGTTTTAAGCAAGACAATCCTAATAGAAAATTGGACACACAAAATTAGTTAAAAATAATGGTTATCTTTAGCAAAAAAATCACCTCAGCCTCTATAAGTACACAACTTAGATAGCATTTGAAAAGGTAAAGAATTTGTGCTTTGGGATCCATTCAAGATGAAGCTGTTATTGTCCTTTTTTTTTCTTATCCTCATTTCTACAGGTGCAGTTCAATCAATCTCTCTCTCTCTAGGATGGAAAATAATGCAAATTTTTCTTGTCCTTTTTACTTATATCCATTGTAGTATATAGAGATATTAGGTCACACATAGGGGTATGAGAACTATCATTCAAATATTCAATCTAGAGATAGATCTCAGATTTTTCTTGGGTGATAATTTTTTGAAAAATCACTAATCAGAATCAGAAATTCTTGATAATGATTAATGACTTAAATCTATGCCTTTCTTAATTTGGTCTGTTCACCAATGTGCTAAATACCGATCCACCCCACCTATCCGTGTTTTACAACACTTAGTGATATAGACGGACGTTTTAGATCAAGAATATGGGACACGTAGGATTAAGTTTAGGTTAGGAATTTGACACCTCTGGCTATTTTGATAAACTTTGAAGGGAAAATATCTCCGTACAACCTCTTTTTATGTTTCATTTATCAACATATCCAAAGTTTTAAATCATATCTGGTAGCATAAGAATTATGTGTACCGTTGGACCAACTTAATCTCTTTTGACCATATGTTTTTAGCCCACACAAAAGTTAAAATGATAACTTTTTTTTCTATTCGTTTCTAAACTCCTCTTTCTGTTTCTTTCTAAACCCCCTAGTCTCTCTCTCTTCCCGTGTTTCTCCCCATAGAGAGAGAGGGAGAGGTTTGAGAAGAATCTTGAGGAGAGAGAAAGAGAGAGAGAGAGGTTTGGAAGAAACACTAGAATAGAGAGAGAAAAAGGGATTTATAAAGGGATAGAAAAATGAAGTCTTTTTGTTTGGGCTAAAAATATAAGGCCAAATGGGGTAAAGTTGATCCAGAGTGTTAGAAGATATAACACATGGGAACTTTATGCCATATATATGTTTTTAAGCCTTGCATCTTTTGAGAAATGAAACCTAAAAAGGTGTATGAAGATATTTTCCCAACTTTTAAATGGATCATATTCTATTCTTATTGTATATTTTTTTTGCTAATTTGTAAAGAAAAAAAAGTTATAAATAAATCTTATTCTATATTTTATATTTAAAAAGAGTTCCATATATTTCATATTTTACAATCAAATCTATTTTTTTGAGAATATAAAATGAATTTTTATTATATTGTTGAAAGACTGCATTATTTTATTTCTATTTCATAATTTACAGTCAGGTCCCATTTTTTAGTTCTGAAAAATCGTTGCATTCACTTTTTTTGTTCATGTAAGTGTGAAAATAATGTCACAAACGAATGATGCATAATATCTGTACCATAGGGGCTATGTTTCACGCCGTATGATACACCTCTGTGGAATCCACATATTATGAACCAATGATGAAAGTCTAATGTATACTGGTGGGAGATACCATGGTTTTACATTTTGGCAAATTTGGGCTCTGCGCTACTACAATGATAAATATCTCTTTCTTAAAAAAAGAAAAGTCATAAATAATGTCTTTTTTAAAAAAATATTTCTTATATGTGATACTTTTTTCGAATAAAGTTAATATTTGCAGTACTTGCTATTTGCATTACCTGGGGTGCTCAAACATGAGCCACCATCTTTTCTTATTAAGCCAAAAGATTTTACACTCCTGGGGGTGGGAGTATACTATCTATATACTCCCTTGGGTAAAACCTAACATAAGAGTAATTTTAGGCATCTAATTTTTGGAATATAGCCTTTTAAATCCATAGACTAAATAAAAATTTTGGAATTAAAATATCTATATACTAAAAATAATAATGTCTCAAGATTGAACATAGATTGTCTAATATTTAAATAGAGTGAGACCTAAATACCAAAAAGTCAAATTTCCTTTGAAAATAATCATCTAATGATTCTTAGGCAGTTCTCAACTTTCAGATTTAAAAAATCCTCCAAAGTAAGTCTTTTGAATAAGGAAGTAGATGCTCAATAATACTTCCATGGGAGTATACTAGACCATCCTCTCAAGTAGGTCAAAGAGCACAATGCAGCCTAATTTTTTCGTGTTTTTTCCCTAGAAAATTTAATGCATTTTATAAAGAACAATTGTTTAATGCAGGCTGGACTGCATTTATACAATATACGGTCCAGAGATATAAAGCATCCATCTTAAAGATGAATGCAAATTGGTGGTCCATCTAAAAACAATTGTAATTAACAATCCAAATGTTTTTTTAATATAATTAGTATTTCTAATTTTCAAAATTTATTTATTTTTTCATATTCATGATCTTCATGTTAAATATTATATATTCTCTAGAAATTGAGATAAAATTATATTTAAAAAATATATTTAATGCCAAACTTACATTTCCAATTGTGCGGGCTTGGCCGCATGCTAACCGCATCCTTTCCGTAATGCAGGTGAAATGGCATCAATTGTTGAGGCAAAGGAATGCAGCAAGGATATTCTTGCTGTTCCAATCTTTTGCATTGGTGCCCTCTGCCGATATACTTGCAGGTCTTACCGTGATCAGGGACATGGAAAATGCCATGGTCCTTTCAAGTGTAGATGCACTTGGCCTTGCAATACTTGAGTACTTCATTTTATTTGTACTCGGAGGACTCACTGCACCATTTCGTAATAAAGTTATGGATTTGAAGTTTTCATTTTCTGGAAAAGTTTCATTTTTGTCTAAAGAAATTCTGAAAAAATTACTTAAATTTTAATGGTGAAATGGCTAGATCGGCCCGTTTGGATGTATGGATTTTTAGTAATAATGTTTTTCTCTCCACCCACTTGAGGATCATAGTTATCTTAATTTGGTTGGCTAATATTTACAGGTGAGCAAACAGCTTCCCTACAAAAATGAAGGGGGTTGGGAATTTTAAAAATTACAAGAGGCTAACTTTTTTAGTTATGTCAACGGAAAATTCAAAAAACATGAAAAAATAGATTAAGTGTATTCTTATTACCTACATTTATCTTAAACAAAAAAACGTAAGATATTGAAATTGCATTACTTTCTCTATGTCACAATATAGAATCTAAACGTCTATGGATAGTAATGATGAGCCTCATCTAAGCAAGTGATACTTAGAGATGAATAATCAACAAGTTATGATATTGGGAGAACTGAAATAAATAAAGAAAAATAAATTGAAGTCTCTTCATTTAGATTCAGAACAATATGATCATAGGAATTACAATACAGACAACACAATTTTGTTACAATGTTTGCAAGAATATAACGGTACAGGATTGCACATTAATGCACCAAAATAAATAAACAAATATCCATTCTAATATTTAAAATAAAAATTTTAACAACAGTATTGCAAAAAAAAAAACAATTTAATATAAAATAAAAAATGGAAAAGTTTATATAGAGCCGAGGCTGTAAACAATCAAATTAGAACCTACCTCAAACTGGTGCACAATCTCTCCCACTGATTGAGGTAACTAAGAACTCCAAAAATCCACCCCCATATACGAGTGGTGAAAGGACAATGAATAAAAAGGTGTGGTCCCGATTCCCCATCGCTCTTACAAAGAAGACAATCATTTGGCAAAAGTTTGCCTCTTTTAATAAGATTATCAATAGTGAGAACTTTATTCAAAGCTGCCAGCCAAATAAAGACACAAACCTTAAGAGGGATGGGCCACTTCCATACCTGTGCCACCCGTGGATATGACCATCTCCAATGATCGTGGAAGAAGAGATTGTAACAAGACTTAACTGAGAACCTTCCATCACCCTCAATCTCCCAAACTACTTCATCCTCAGCATTTGATGATATATAAACAGTATCAAGTAACTCCATCAAAGAACACTATTCGGAAAAAGCCACACCGTTTAAACGAGAATACAACCATGGTATATTCCAAGAAATTTGAAATCCCCTCTTATCAACTGCCTCACAATCCCATAAATTTGGATTAATTACAATAGCAAATAAATCAGGGAATAATGCCTTCAATGGAAATTCCTCAATCCGTTTGTGGTGCCAAAAAGCCTCCCGCCCACCACCCCCAATATTCCATCTTAGATAACCCGAAATCATCGGTTTGCAAGAGAAGATATCCCTCCATACAGACGATATACTATTGCCTCTCACACCCACACCAAAGATGGAATCTGTCCATCCCATATTTGACGGAGAGAACTTTGAACCAAATTTGATCTTTAAGATGAAAACTGCACCACCACAACTTACACAGTAAAGCCTGATTAATCAATTTGATGTTCCTAATTCCCAAACCCCCCTCACGTTTACGGGTACATGCTCTATCCTACCTTAAAAGATGGAATTTCCTTTGTTCAGCACAGGAACCCCACAAGAAATTCTGCATCATACGATCAATTTTCGGTGCAATAAAGGTAGACATATTGATTAAACACATCTGGTACACCTGAAGATTGGATAAACATGATTGCAATAACGTCACGCGACCACACAGAGAGAGGTACTTATGCTTCCTGAGGTCTAATTTCATTTGAATTCTTTCAAGCACTATGTCCCAAACTTCAATAGTAAGTCTAGTATCAGAGATAGGGAGACCAAGATAGGAGATAGGGAAAGTGCCAATCTTACACCCCAAGACCTCTGCCAAACTCTTCATCAAATTTTCATCACAGTTGATACCAATCACAGAAGATTTATGGAAATTCACTTTAAGGCCAAGTGTAACTTCGCAAATCTCCAAGAATCTAGCAATATTAGAGACTTGACATGGCTCATCTTCACACAAAATCAGAGTGTCATCAACATATTGCAAATGTTAAATAATCAGATCAGAATTCTAGATTTTAAAACCTGCAAAATGACCCGATTCCTCCACTCTTTTCAACATCAAGATAAAGCACTCTGCATAAATTGTGTAAAAGAAAGAGGACAAGGGATCGCCCTGGCGTAATCCTCTGGATGCACTGAAAAAACCAATACAGTTACCTTTAAAAAGGACATGAAAGTGTGCAAAAGAGGGACAACCAAATATCCATCTTCACCATCTTTCACTAAAACCCATTGCTTTCAAGATTTCAAGAAGAATACCTCGTTCAAGCCGATCATAAGCCTTCTCCATATCCAACTTAAGTAGAATACTTGGCCTTTCACTTAAAATTCGAGAATGAATACATTACACCATCAATAATTTGACTGTCTTGGATGAAAACTGACTGTGTGCTAGAGATAAGAAATGGAAGAACAATTTTCAGCCTATCAGCATGAATTTTAGCAATAATCTTATAAAGACTAGTCAGCAAGCTAATAGGTCTAATATTAGAAAGACCAGAAATTATCGCTTTCTTAATGATCAAGGCCAAAAAAGTAGAATTTACCTCTCTGAAGATATGACCCTCCTCATGAAGCTCTTCTCAAACTCCAAGAGTTCATCTTTCGCTACATCCTAAAATTTCAGAAAGAAAGCTAAAGGGAAACCATCCGGACCTGGGGCTTTATCCCCTGGCATGGAAAACACTGCCTTATGAACTTCCTCACAAGACACCTCTCTTTCCAACAAGGATTTCATCTCCACTGACAAAACTTTAAAGGGGAGTCTATACAAAGTGGGGGTGAGCTTTACCTCAGAAGAGAAAGCTTTTTAAAATGATTAATAACTGCTGCTTCCATATTGTCCTCATTGTCAATATCAATCCTGGAGATAGACAAACCAGAGAGATCATTTTGACGCCTTCTCGCACTGGAAGTGGCATGAAAGAACTTTCTATTAAAATCCCCTTCTTTTACATATTTAATTCTAGAACGCTGCTTCCAATAAACCTCCTCTGACCTACGTAAATCTTCCAATTCCTTCAGTTTAACACTTCGATCCAAATCTTGTTGCTCCGAGAGTACCCCTGACATTTGGGTGTTGTGATCCAAGAATTCAACATCAAATAACACCCCATCAACCTTAGCCCTGATATCAAACTTATTCACTTTCTTCCAATCAATTAATTTCTGCTTAATGCTCAACAACTATTTTTGTAACTAGAAATCTACGTGCGCACCACCACCGTGTTGACCCAAGTCCTTTGATCAGCTCAAACACCTCCCTTTCTTCCAACCAAGCTAAATCAAACCTAAAAGGTTTCAGTCCTCCTCGAATCACCCCAGTAATCAAAAGGATTAGGCAGTGATATGAGGATAGTCTAGGTAGAGCCTTAATTGTAGATAAGGGAAACACCTCTAACCACTCCGTCGATAGCAGAAATCTATCTAATTTGGACATAGCCAGAAAAGAAACACAATTATTGGACTAAGTAGACTTAGTGCCAATAATAGGGGGTCCAAAAACGAATTACATTCAATAAAATCATTGAACAATCTTATAGAGAAAGTAATAAGAGAACCATCAAAACACTCGTCAGGCCACCGAATAAGACTAAAGTCACCCTCAACCACTACATGAAAAGGAATAGAATTGACGACAACATTCAAATCCAAATTAAAAGCTTATTTTAAAGAAAGAACATAAGGCCCATAAACGTTGACAATAACCCCACTTAAAGCTTGAATTAGGCCCAGAAAAACCAACCAGCAAAAAGTTATCCCTTCTAACACAGTCAAAAGTCCGGAATACCTTAGGATCCTAGAGGACCCACAGCCCACCAGGCACCCCACACGCATCCACATCAATAAAATCAACAGACCTATTACCCCAAACCTCCCGGACCTCTGAAACAATAGGTGGCTAGGGTGTTTTGTTTCTTGCAAAACTAGGAGCACATGTCTAAATTTCAAAACCAAAAATAACACATCCCATCTTCTGTTGGGGTTACCCAAACACCTAACATTCCATGAAATCACATTCATTAAAAGGGAAATGGAGGAGGAGGGTTTTAAGAAGAACCTGGTCCTTCCGGACCACTGTCAGGAAAGCAATCTTCAAATGGCAACACAGTAGAACCTCCATCATCATTGGAAGACGACTCTGCCTCTACCAGAGCAGGGTGACGAAACCTTATTGCAGCAATCGCAGGAGCTCCTTTGCTGATACCTCATGCTTGAAGTCGAGCAGAAGAGCGAGTGCCCAACTCCCCCTTCTTCTTGTTTTTCTCACTAGAGCGAGTGCCCAATTCTATCTTCTTACTTTTCTTTACACACGTTTGGGACTTTGCTGGGGACAGAGGGTCAAAAGCAGCCTCAATACTCTGGGTCTTATCGTTTGCCTCCGCAGCTCTCTCCTTACGCCTAGCCTGAATTTCCATCTTCAGCACACTTTGGCGCACACCATCTATACCCATGTCCTCAATCATCATCCCTACCAAGACCGTATCATCAAGCACCATAGTTGGCTGAGGAAGCATCACAGAAGTAGGTGTAGTGAGTAACAGTGCAACTGTACCTCTTGAGGGAATGCGACTAAAGGGACAACCTCCAAAGACTCAGAGAGGACCAGTTCACCCCCACCCGAATTATCCACAACAACAAGCTCCTCAATCACTGCAATCTCCTCATTCACAACTGCAATCTCCTCATTTGCAGCAAACTCTCCATTCACAACAGCAATCTCCTCATTTGAGGCAAACTCCCCATTCACAACAACATTCTTCTCCGCCTGAGGAACACGGACCACTAGTACACCATCATCATTTATCACCACCAAAACTAGAGGTTTGATCCAGAGAGGATCAAATCGAGATCTAGATCTCTACCTTAACTCACGGATTGTACCATGGCGAAATAAAGGAAGTGCATATTAATTTTTGACATAAGAGCCAAGATCACCACCACCAAACGCTGTTGCAGGATCCACGCCGAGAACTTCTTCTGTGCAAGAAAATAGAGAAAAGAAGCTATAGTAGACACTGCCAGCAATTTCCTTTTAGGGTCGTCCACTTTCTATGGGAAGAGTTTGGGCAAAACCTCATAATGAGTCGCCCAGCCATCCCTATCAGAAAATCCTACATGGAAACTTTCCCCTTTGAAACAGTCGCCCTCCGCCAAGCCTTTTGAAACAACATCATTGATGGGAAATGTCAATGGTGCAACCTCCGAACCATAAAACACGGCATCAACCCCACGGTAATCTTTAAGGCTATTGGGAATAACTTTGTCGGGAATAATGCATGCGTTCGCAACAACAGATGTTTCGAATAACCTTCCGACGAATATGGAATCCTGCCAACCGGTATCCGTCGTTTCCTACCTATGGGCCTTACACCTTTTTTAAATTTCAAATTCCTACTCTGGCACTAATACCATCCCGACTTGTTCCTAGCCGAAAAGAAATTTCCTGTCAGATTAACTCTGTCGTTCACATCCATGATGGGATACCCAACAGACTTCGGTGAATGAGCCTCTCTATCTTCAAATAATTGAATCTCGAAGAACTCCTCAAAATGATCTCTGGAAGAAACACCCCAACACAAAGGTCAATCTTAACTCGAACAAACCGATAAAAAGGATTCAGAAGGAAATCCCAATCCAAATCAAAGAAAACCCCAATATGTTCAGTCACTTTTTTTATAATAGCGAGATTCCAAGCAGACAGGGGTAAGCCCCATAGATAGACCCACTTAGGAACCTTATGTCGAAAAGAAACATGGTCAGAAGCCTTCAATGGTCGAAAGAAAGAAGACTACCTCGGATTCTGCAAAACCTATGGGAAAGAGCTCAAGCAATCTCCTTTTCAGATCGAAGCTTAAACACCACTTTATTAGGACCAATGATCTTCACATTCGGCCTATAGGAAAAATTCCATCCACGTCTGGCCCAATCAGAAAGCCCAAAGAAATCCGCAATCGGAGGAGAGAAAGAACCAGTGACAAAGAGCGCAGTTTTAATCTCCAAATGTTCCCAAGCCCTCCGATCAACGGCAATGAATTTGCGATTGCCAGGAGGGCCATCACAAATACCTATTGCAGCACCTACCTTCTTCCCCTCCGAAGCCCTTCTCTCCATCTTTTTTCACTTCAAATCAATTAAAAAATTCCATTACCGGCATCCATCTTGTTAACCATTGAAGCCTTGCCCTGTTCTCCTGAGCTCTTTCTCCCCATTCACAAACGCTATTTCCTGCCTTATCACGCACTCGGTCTCTCTCCAATCGAGTATTAGGGCTACTTTTGCCGGCAAACTTATTTGGGCTACTTTTGCAGCAACAATTTGAGAGAGATGGTCATGAATACCGAGTGTGCTGGGGAAAATTCAATGGCTCATTTTGGGCATCTCTTGCAGTGTTCTTCAAGTATTCCGACCTAGAGTTTGACCTCATCACAATCGGAAAACCATTTTCCAGCTTCCAAAATCTCCAAAACCTTTTAGCACTTGGATACCCTAATCTTGCCCTAGACCTGTGATTGTATTTTGGTCATTGTAATCCAGATAGAGGAACATATTCACCACTATGTCTTGGTTCGAGCCGACCCAATTGGGATCGAGCAAATTCACCAAGCTCTACATGTCCATTAATGGCATGTGCTTCAAATAACTGCATTAGGCTCAATAGGCATCTCTCTCAGGAATTCATGGGCTTCTCTCACTAAACCAGCCCTCCTCAAAAGATCAACCATGCAGCCAAATTATTTATGGTGGCGATAAATTTTTCCAAATAAAAGCGCCCTTTATTTTAAATGATGGCGATAAATTGCTCCAAATTATTTATTGTGTTTGTATTAGATAGGGATCGGTAGGTACTATAAATATATTTTTCTCTCATATAAAAGGACATCTATAAAATAAAATGGTCTATAATTCTTTTAAAGATTAATTATATTTATTTATTTTTAATATTTAATCCTTATTATGATTAATTAGATGTACTTATTTTTATAATATACAAGCATAAAGTACATATAAATAGTTTTTAATTACATAAAATTACAAAAATAAAATTCCATATAAAATGTGCAAAAAATTAAGATAATTATATGAAATTATTGCACTAGGTCATAAGATATTAAAAAAACTAAAAAATAATGCTAATACTGGTTTTCTGAACATTATAAAAAAATTAGTTCGCGAGTTATTTTAAGAGAGAAAAATAACACTAGTTCATACCACTTTAGAATTTATTTCAAGTTGCTTTATCAATTATCTCACATTGCAAATATGAAAATTTTTATTTATTTTCCCAATTTCTGTTAAAATATTGTTGCAAATTTATGTTTTTAAATTCTGTATTTCTATCAACACTAATTATTATACATTACATTTACTTATTTGTGAGGGTCATACCCTTGTTTTTAATCATGTTTATTAGAATTAACAATTATACTAATTACAATGATAATCAAATCTTATATATTAATTTCTTTACATTATAAATTATGCAATGTATTAATTTTTGTTGTAGTTATAAATTAGATTTTTAAATTAGATGATATTATGAGATAAATTTCAAATTTATTCTTATTTGTAAAGTAAAATGATGATAAAATAATAAAATACAAATCAATAATTCTAATTTCAATGTATAACATTGTGTTTAGTTACGTTTGAATAAATATATGATGAGGGAAAAGAACATCTTAATATTCGCATGTTGATGCGAAAAAATGAAAGTTATTAATAGAGTACCCCCATTTCTTATTGGATTAATAAAAAACAACACTTATAATGAATTTTAATACTAAACTTTTAAGACTTAATCTGACGGATTCGGCCGATTCCCGATCAAGATCGCCGATTCACCGATTTGGATGGATTTTTGGGGTACCCGATCCGATGCACCGATCCGTTTTTTAAACCACTGGTTCAAACAATGGTGCATGGTTCATACATCTACAACACTAGTCCAGGCTTTTAGCGTATGCCTTGATAGGCGTGATGGGATTATCAAACTATAAATAAATTTTCAAAACTATAATTTGGATTTGCTATGGGTCACTTATAGAATAATATGTGCTAAACTTGAAAAATAAAAATATGTTGTTTCATGTTCCTTTATAATAATGGAAAATTAGAAAATTAAGGATGTCAAATGGGTTTGGCGTAGCATCTGCTTGTGCTAATATAGATAGATAGATATGAATATATGGAAATATATTTTGTCAGCCTGAGTGTTGATGCAATAATATGAATCAAACTGATTGGATGACTACAGCTGCATTATGTATTTAAATTTTAGTTCTTGCATACGTCAACACTTGAAAAATATATGCACTTAAGAAAAATTTTAAAAAATAATTCAAAAAATTATATTGACCAAAATAGCTTAAAATTTTGAAAGGTATTTTAATCAATTTATTTTTTACAAATTTTTAAATATTTTTATTAGGTGTGTCCCAAAGAGAGTAGTTGACGACTCCAAATTTCAACTTATTTAGATTTATATAAATATTATTAAAAGCCAAGTATAAAATAAAATCGCGAGATCAACGGAGATATAGTATGGGCCACTGGGCATAAGCTATTGTTATGATCCAAGTCATTGGATCATAGCAATGACAAGTCACAGGTTTCATGTATTGATGTCATTGACACGTGTTTTATGGGCTTTCTAGTTTTGAGGAATCTAGGTATGGTTGTTGCGGCACTGGAGAGCTAGAGACAGTGGTGTTATGCAACAACGTAACGAGCAGCACGTGTAGAGATGCATCCAAGTACGTGTTTTGGGACTCCTTTCACCTCACAGAGAGGGTGAGCAGCATTCTTGCATCTCAGCTCCTCCATAAATATTTTCTTAATTTTCTTAGTGGAGTAATCCGAATTAGAAGTCTATGTATCCAATATGGAGATGGGGATCCAAGAGAGAGAGACATAGCCTCTGAGAGAGAGGCGGTACTTCCATGAATTTTGGATTGGTTAACTTTCACTTCTAGGGAGAGAAAGTTTCTCGGTTACTCTCAAGGTTAACTTTCCAGTAGCGGTATTGCAGTGGGAAAGATAATGTTGATCGACAGTGTTGCTCGGTTGGGAGAGCAGGTTTAGAAGAAAAGATTAGTGATGGTCTTTTACCGATGTTTAGAGTTAGGTATTATCTCTTGTAACCCATAACTATCATCTTCATTGTGATAGTGGATTTCTTGTTACCGAGGCTGGGGATGTAGCCCTATGGGGTGAACCACGTAAATCGTGTGTTACTGTAATCTTCATTGTGATAGTGGTTTTCTAGTTGCCGAGGTCCTAGATGTAGCCTTACGGGGTGAAGCACGTAAATCGTGTGTTGTTGTGGTGTGTTTTTGATGTTTGCTGTATTTCTTGCATTCGATTATAGTTGTATTCATCTGCTTCGCATTTAGTTAATCATGTACACGATCTTGGGTGGGATCCCCATATTTGGGATTCCCAATTCCGTAAGCTAGGAGTTCATGAGAACCCTATAGAGAAAGAGAAGCACATCACAATGCACATTTATTTATAGGGTTGTCACCCCTCATTAGCAAAACCATAAAATGCCAAAAAAAGCAGCAGCAATACAACATTAAGAGAGAGAGAGCATTTTAGATAGGCATTGGTCAGGTTTGGGGCATTCTCCTTTTGCATTTCTACCAAGAGTCTAGATGCATCTTATGTCGAAATCATTCAAGTCGTAGTTGCTGGGAGAACCAGGAAAACGAGGTAGGTAAAGCTGGCACCCACCACATTCCCCATAAATTTTTAGTCTAGAAAAATAGCAATGAAAACAAGAGAGCGAGAATTTTAGTTATAAAAAATAGCAAAGAAAACGAGAGTCATAAAAAAAATGGAAAAAAATGAAAAAAAAGAAAAAGAAGAGGAGAAGATTAGCCATTAGATATAGCCAAAAAAAAAGAACAGAGAAATATAGACCAAAAAAAAAAAAACAAGAGAGAGAATTTAAAACTTTTCAGTCGTATACATGCACATTCATCTTAACATTTTTTTTGCTTCACTACTTGCAAGATCTGCATAACATTCACATTCATGTGTATTAATAACACGACATTTATTTCAAAACATAAAAAAATTTATTGATATTACTAATTGAAACTTCACTGTAAAAATATTTGATTTTGCTTAAAAATCAACATCTCCCTTTCTTTTAGGATGTGGTTTGTATAGAGCCTACGCTCTAAACAATCAAATTAGAGCTTACCTTCAAATAGTGTCGAGAAATGCGGTTTCAATACTGAAAATCTTTGTGATAACCTTCAAATATATTTTCATCTTTATTTATAAAGTTTAAATCTTCAAAAATAATGTAAATCGGCATATTTATGAAAAGTTGAAAATCTTGAAAATTGACAGTCCAAAAACGCATAATAAAATACACCATTTTCAAAACTTGAAATCCATTTTTTTCTCATATCCATACATTTTGATGTCGAGATGATCAATTTGAGGATATTTGAGCATGAAAACAGCATCTTCTAATGAATGTTTTGAGGTAAGCTTAAATTTGATTGTTTAGAGCCTCGAATCTATATGTACTTTTCCCGAAAGATGTGTCCCAGTTAAAAGCCCAAAATTAATTTTGGTGTCACTGTTGGCACACCTTTTCTGGTTTATGTAAACAAAGTTCATATTGACTGACATTCACACACGTGCACAGGTTATGACCAAGTATTAAATAGATGAACACAAACTTACCGGGAGACAAGAGAATGACAAGAAAACTAGGGCAAAAAGCGTGAAGAGCTTCATCATGGAAGGACTTAGAGGTATGGATTACTTGACTAGTGATCACTTTGTGGGTTGTCAAGTTTTGAACGGCATATTATAGAGGGTTAAGGGCAAAACCTTCCAAATCTAGGGTTGTTCTTTGCAAGAGATACTGTACTTATTCATGTTTAAGACACCAAAGCTTTGTTAATACGTCTGCACAAATTGCTTAGGGAATATTTCTATTACTGATTTGTGGTGATCTTGTAATAGATATGTTGAAGATGATGATGGAAATTATTAGGAATATATGGGTAGTTATCTCTATGTGTATGGGTAGTTATATCTCTCTCCCTAAATGTAGATAAATACATAGATAGTGGTGTATAGGCAGTTTGTTAAAGTTGATGGAAAAAGTGGAGGTAATGGGTAGTTATCTAGGCAATTGGTAGTTATCTAGGTAGTGGGCAGTTGTGTTGTACTCGCCTATATATTTGTGCTCCTTGAATTGAAATGTGTGTGTGGTTGTGTGTGGAAAAATGTATTGTGTGAAAAAGCTATATATTTGTGCTCCTTGAATTGAAATGTGTGTGTGGTTGTGTGTGGAAAAATGTACTGTGTGAAAAAGAATATTTGAGTAAAGTTTAGTTGTGTGTCTATCTCTCCTCGAATTCTTTAGTTTGTATTTTTAAAAAAAAAAAAAAATTAACAGTGGTATCAGAGCAACCATAAACTTTCAACAAGATAGTGGTGATCCTATTATAAAGATGAGGTATAACTGTATGAGAAATGCATTTTGCCTAAATAAAGTCTTGCTCTTGTATTAGAAACCAAGTTTCCTATTAAAGACATGGGCTCCAATCCTCCCCCCTCCGCCCCTAGGTCTCTCTTTCTCATATAGAAATTTGTCGCATGCACTGAATCAAAATAAACTGGCTTTCTATAATCTGCCTTGTGAATATAAGGGTTACAATAAAATAGGAGTTGCATTAACCAAGACAATCCTAATAGGAAATTTGACAAACAAAATCAGTTGGCAATAGTTGTTACACCGCAGCTTCTATAAGTACACAACTTGCATAAGAATATAGCATTTGAAAAGGTGAAGAATTTGTGCTTTGGGGTCTATTCAAGATGAAGCTGTTACTTGCTTTTGCTTTTCTTGCCCTCATTTCTACAGGTACAACTCAATCTCTGTCTCTCTCTCACTCTCTTTCTGGTGGAAAATAAGGCAAACATTGTCTATAGCAATATTAGGTCCCACAGGGGTATGAAAACTATCATTCAAATATTCAATCTAGAGATAGATTTTAGATTTTTCTTGGGTGGTATGGTTTGAAAAATCACTGATCATGATCAAGAATTGTTGATTGTGATGACTTAAACTTGTTCTTAAATTTATGCCTTTGATAATTTGAAATAAATTTGATCATAAAAAAATATAAAAAATGAAAAAAAATGAATCCTTCATTTTTTTTGTTCATTTCGCCAATGGGCTAAATTCTAATCCACTACACCTATCCGTGCTTTAAAACACTTAGTGATATAGAGGGATATTTTAGATCAAGAATATGGGACATGTAGGATTAAGTTAAGGTTAGGAATTTGACACCGCTTGCTATTTTGATAAACGTTTAAGAGAAAATATCTCTGTACAATTTTTTTTTAGATTTCATTTCTCAACAGATCCAAGGTTTTAAAGCATATTCGTGACATATAGATTAGGTATACCCTTGGAACAACTTTATTCCATTTGACTTTATTTTTTTAGCCCAAACAATAGCAAGAAGGATAAAATTTTGTTCTATTTGTTTCTAAACTCCTCTATATCTCTCTATTCCTTTCTAAACCCATTTTTCTTTCTCTTCATGTATTTGTTCCCTATAGAGAGAGAGGTTTGGGGAGAATCATGAGGAGAGAGAAAAAGAGGCGTTTTGGGAGAAACATGGGAACAAAGTGAAAAAGGGATTTAGAAAGAAATAGAAAAAATTATGTCTTTTTAATTTTTGTTTGGGTTAAAAATATAAGTTCAAAAAGGGTAAAGTTGATTTAGGGTGTTAGCAGATATGATACATGGGAACTTTATATAGCCTTATATATTTTTAAACCTTGCGTCTTTTGATAAATAAAACCTAAACCTAGGATGGACGAATATGTTTTCCCAACTTCTAAACAGATCATATTCTAATCTTACTGTATATCGTTATTGCGAATTTGTAAAGAAAAAAAAGAAATTTATAAATAAGTCCTATCTTATATTTTATAATAAAAAAGAGTCCCATATATTTTATATTTTACAATCCAGTCTCATTTTTTAAGAATATAAAATGAATTTTGATTTTATCACTGAAAGAATGCTTTATTTTATTTATATTTCATAATTTACTGTCAGATCCCATTTTTTTTGTCCTGAAAAAACATTGCATTTGCCTTTTTGTTCTTGAAGCATGAAAATTATGTCACGAACCAATGGTGCATAATATCTATACCATAGGGGCTATGGTTGACACTGTATGATACACCTTTGGGGCATCTAAGAATCGATGACGAAAGTTTAATGTTTACGAGTGGGAGATACCATGGTTTCACATTTTTGCAAATTTTGGCTTTGCGCTACTACACTTATAAATATCTTTTTCTTAAAAAAGAATTGTCATAAATAATGTGACTTTTTAAAAAACTATATATTTTATGTGATACTTTTTCAAAATTAAGTCAATATATGCAGTATTTGCTACTTGTATTGCATGGGCCTCTCAAACATGAGAGCGACCATCCGTTCTTATTAAGCCAAATGATTTTACACTCCGGCGAGAGTATACTATCTATTTATTCCCTCGGGACAAAACCTAACATAAGAGTATTTTTAGGACTCTAATTCTGCGGATATAACCTTTTAAACCCATAGACTAAATAAAAAAAAATTGGAATTAAAATATACATGTGCAAGAATAACTAATGTCTCGAGATTGAACAAAGATTGTCGAATTTTTATGGGATTGTATACAATGAGACCGTTTACCACAAGATGGTCACAATTCTCTACAACTATTTGATGTGAACTTTGATCGCTTGGATGTGTGACAAAGTTTGAGAAAATTTCTTTTTGAAGTTTGACCTTGGTCAAGATTATTGTGGCCACCTTGTATAAAAGGCATATTGTCTCATTCTATATTTTCCCATTTTTTAAAGGGTCAGATCTAAATGCCAAACACTGAAATTTCTTTTGAAAATAATCATCTAGTGATTCTTAGGTGATTCCCAAATTTTAGATTGAAAAAATCCTACAAAGTAAGTCTTTTGAATGAGGGAGTATATACGCAATTGGGAGTGTACTAGAGCATCATCTCAAGTAGGTCAAAGTGCACAATGTACATGCTAGGGTTAATTTTTCGTGTTTTCTCTATCAAGGTTTTAGGTCCATTAATAAAGAACAATTGTTACATACGGACTGGACCGCATTTGTATAATATGTGGTCCACAGGTATAAAACATCCATCTTAAAAATGAATGCAAATAGGTGGTCCATCTAAAAACAATTGTAACTGGTGGTCCGAATGTTTTCTTAATATAGTTAGTATTTCTAATTTTCCAAATTTCTTTATTTTTTTATATTCATGATTTTATTGGTACATATTATATGTTCTCTAAAATTAAGATCAAATTATATTTAAAACATATTTATTGCCAAGCTTGCATTTCTACATGTGAGGGCTTGGCCACATGCTAACCGCCTCCTTTTTTTTAATTACAGGTGAAATGGCATCAATTGCAGAGGCAAATGAATGCAGCAAGAATATTCCTGTGACCACCATCGTTTGCTTCGGTGCCTTATGTAGAGGAAATTGCCAGTATTTCCATGATCGTGGACATGGAAAATGCCATGGTCTTTTCAAGTGTAGATGCACTTGGCCTTGCTAATACTCAGTAAAACATTTTATTAATACTCGGAGGTCTCAGTGCACCATTATGGATTTGTAGTTTTTGTTTTATGGAAAAGTTCTTTTTTCTATTGAAGTCATGGGCTCCATTCCTCCCCCTCTACCCCGGGGTCTCTCTGTCATTCATATAGAAATTTGCAGCATTTACTGAATCAAAATAAATTGGCCTTCTATAATCTCCCTTGTGAATACAACATGATGATAATAAAATAGGAGCTGTTTTAAGCAAGACAATCCTAATAGAAAATTGTGCTTTGGGATCCATTCAAGATGAAGCTCTCACTGTCCTTTGTTTTTCTTGTCCTCATTTCTACAGGTGCAGTTCAATCAATCTCTCTCTCTCTTTAGCATGGAAAATAATGCAAACTCTGTCTTTTGTCCTTTTTACTTGGGTGATAATTTTTTGAAAAATCACTGATCAGGATAAAAAATTCTTGATTATGATTAATGACTTTAATCTATGCCTTTTTTAATTTGAAATATCTTGAATCATAAAAAAAGCATAAAAAGAATATGAAAAAAAAAAACCTTCATTTTTTTGGTCAGTTCACCAATGTGCTAAATTCGAATCCACCCCACCTATCCGTGTTTTAAAACACTTAGTGATATAGAGGGACATTTTAGATCAAGAATATGGGACATGTAGGATTAAGTTTAGGTTAGGAATTTGACACCTCTGGCCATTTTGATAAACTTTGACGGGAAAATTTCTCCGTACGACCTCTTTTTATGTTTCATTTCTCAACATATCCAAACTCCTTTCTATTTCTTGCTAAACCCCCTAGTCTCTCTCTTCCCGGTTTTCTCCCCAGAGAGAGAGAGAGGGGTTTGGAAAGAATCATGAGGAGAGAGAGAGAGGTTTGGAAGAAACACTAGAATAGAGAGAGAAAAAGGTATATACAAAGGGATAGAAAAATGATGTCTTTTGGTTTGGGCTAAAAATATACGGCCAAACGGGGTAAAGTTGATCTAGAGTGTTAGAAGATATAACACGTAAGAACTTTATGCCACATATATGTTTTTAAGCCTTGCATCTTTTGAGAAATGAAACCTAAAAAGGTGTATAAAGATATTTACCCAACTTCTAAATAGATCATATTCTAATCTTATTGTATATTGTTTTTGCTAATTTGTAAAGAAAAAAAAGTTATAAATAAATCCTATTCTATATTTTATTTTTAAAAAGAGTTCCATATATTTCATATTTTACAATCAAATCTATTTTTTATAGAATATAAAATGAATTTTGATTATATTGCTGAAAGACTGCTTTATTTTATTTGTATTTCATAATTTACAGTTAGGTCCCATTTTTTAGCCTTGAAAAAGGGTTGCATTCACTTTTTTTGTTCATGAAGTGTGAAAATAATGTCACAAACGAATGATGCATAATATCTGTACCATAGGGGCTATGTTTCATGCCGTATGATACACCTCTGTGGAATCCACATATTATGAACCAATGATGAATGTCTAATGTATATTGCTGGGAGATACCATGGGCTCTACGCTACTACAATGATAAATATCTCTTTCTTAAAAAAAGAAAAGTCATAAATAATGTCTTTTTTAAAAAAGTATTTCTTTTATGTGATACTTTTTCTAAATAAGGTCAATATTTGTAGTACTTGTTATTTGCATTACCTGGTGTGCTCAAACATGAGCCACCATCCGTTCTTATTAAGCGAAAAGATTTTACACTCCTACGGGCGGGAATATACTATCTATTTACTCCCTTGGGTAAAACCCAACATAAGAGTAATTTTAGGACTCTAATTTTTGGAATATAGCCTTTGAAATCCATAGATTAAATAAAAATTTTGAAATTAAAATATCTATGTACTAGATAAAATAATGTCTCAAGATTGAACATAGATTGTCTAATATTTAAATAGGGTGAGATCTAAATACCAAAAGTTCAGATTTCCTATGAAAATAATCATCTAGTGATTCTTAGGCAATTCTCAAATTTCAGATTGAAAAAATCCTCCAAAGTAGGTCTTTTGAATGAGGAAGTAGATGCTCAATAGTACTTCCAAGGGAGTGTACTCGACCATCCTCCCAAGTAGGTCAAAGTACACAATGCAGCCTAATTTTTTCGTGTTTTCTCCCTCCAAAATTTAATGCATTTTATAAAGAACAATTGTTTAATGCAGGCTGGACTGCATTTGTACAATATGCGGTCCAGAGATATAAAGCATCCATCTTAAAGATGAATGTAAATAGGTGGTCCATCTAAAAATAATTGTAGCTAACAATCCAAATGTGTTTTTAGTATAATTAGTATTTCTAATTTACAAAATTTATTTATTTTTTCATATTCATGATCTTCATGTTAAATATTATATATTCTCTTGAAATTAAGATAAAATTATGTTTCAAAAATTTATTTATTGCCAAACTTGCATTTCTACATGTGCGGGCTTGGCCGCATGCTAATCGCATCCTTTTAATAATGCAGGTGAAATGGCATCAATTGTTGAGGCAAAGGAATGCAGTAAGGATATTCTTGCTGTTTCAATCTTTTGCATCGGTTCCCTTTGCAGATATACTTGCAGGTCTTACCGTGATCAGGGACATGGAAAATGCCATGGCCCTTTCAAGAGTAGATGCACTTGGCCTTGCAATACTTGGGTAAATCATTTTATTTGTACTCAATCATTTTATTTGTACTCGGACTCACTGCACCATTTCGTAATAACATACTCGGAGGACTCAGTTACCATTTCGTAATAAAGTTATGGATTTGAAGTTTTTGTTTTCTAGAAAAGTTTCATTTTCATCTTAAGAAATTCTGAAAAAATTACTTAAATTTTAATGGTGAAATGGCTAGATCGGCCCGTTTGGATGTATGGATTTTTAGTAATAATGTTTTTCTCTCCACCCCCATGAGGATCATAGTTATCTTAATTTGGTTGGCTAATATTTACAGGTGAGCAAACAGCTTCCCTACAAAAACGAAGGGGTTTGGGAATTTTAAAATTACAAGAGGCTAACTTTTTAGTTATGTCAATGATATCTTTATTTTATCCATTCACACATCTTCTATAATTGGAGTTTCTCAATATATTTATATCATTAGTTTGCGATATATGTCTTTTATTCTTTGTCTTTTAATTTTATCACACCACAATCTTTAGCATTATAGACTTCAGTTATATTTGTTTTTAGGATTTAGAGAAACAAAATTAGGAGAAATAAAACTTTGAGATTATGAGAAATTAAGGGCATTTTTTAATGTTTAAAATAACCTCGGAAAATATCAGCTTAAGGGTCAAGTCGACGTACAAATTCATTAAAGGTATCGAATCGTCCTATTTATTATTGGAAATGTTCATTCTTAACTTTCATTCCGTAGGAAAAATTGAACTGGATAGGTCAACTAGACATGGGTCCAGAAGCGGTCAGATCATAACTGTCCTAATTGGGCTGTTAATCGGACTGGTTCAGTACAATAGAATTTTTTTTTTTTTTTTTAAATGAGTCAAAAACCCCTAAATAAAAATTCAAAAAACATGAAAATATATAGATTAAGTGTATACGATCTTATTACCTATATTTATCTTAAACAAAAAATAATCAAAATACCCTCAAAAAACGATGGGGGCAATTTGGTCATTTTAAATTATTAAAAATAATTTTTTTTATATATTTGTAAGGCGTGCAATAATGTTAAATGTATACACCCAAAATTTCATCTTAATCAGATTTATAAAAAAATTAAAATTAAAATAGTAATATATATTTTGAAACCACTTGATGAAGATTCGAAAACTAAGATTCTACCTATATTATTATTCATTATTGAAAGAAAGACCTATGTGATCTTTTGCCGGGGAAATACAATTTATTTTTTTTAATAATAATCAACCCTTATAATTTTGGCAACAAGATCACTCACAGATGGTCCTATTACAAACAATAGAAATTAAAAAAAAAATAAGTCTCAACTACTTGATGTCATTCATACAACCTAATACTGTGCTTGAGAATATAAAATAAAAAAACTTAACAAATAAAACAAAAAAATGCCGAAGATTACCTCAACCGGACTTTTTACACCCCACACTGAGTCACCACATCTAATGGTGCGGGATCTGTGGTCTAGCTTCAATCTCGAACGGGGCTTTTTACACCCCACACCTAGTCACCACATCCAATGGCGCGGGATCTGTGGTCTAGCTTCAATCTCGAATCGAAATAGCTGATTTCGGCCAAACTAGATAATCACCCCTTGAAAACTCTACTAAAACTTGAACCCCCAAAATTAACTTAGATCTAGAGAGGAGAGAGAGTACCTCCTAAAATTTGAAGAAAGCAAACTAGAGAGGGAAAGATGGAGGAGAGAGAGTGGGGCGTGCCTCTCTAGGAGATAGAGAGAGGTGAGAGAGAGGTTTCGGGGAGGGCACCCCTATTTATAGTGAATATTTAGGTTTAGGGTTTCTTTAAGGTTTTCCCATAGTTTGCCTCTTTCATGAAATTGAATCTAGACCGTTGAACAAGGTGACTTGTGGGGTGAGAGATCTGAGCCATCCATTCCATAGATGGGCCATCAATATTATGGAAGGTGCTTGGACCATTATCCTCCTTTCCTTAAACCGTTTTCCCATCAATATATTTTAAATAAAATAAATATCATGCATTCTATAAAATTGCACAATCCATGTCACACATTCCATAAGGATATGTCAAATAATATCAAGTAGATAAATACTACCAAATATAAATAAGATAAGATCTATATCAATTCAAATTGACCATATCTCTTTAAAACAAACTTGCTACAAAATAGATAAAGCCATGATCAATATATCCCTTCCAAGATTCGACCACATGTCACAAATCAAATTAACCTTATCTTAAAAGCAAACAAGCGAATCCAAAGAGGGTGGGGCCTACCACCCTTTTGTGGCATATGTAGGCCCCCACCCACATGCCACATGGTGGGCCCATGTGCACTATGGGCCCCCATGGAATTTTATATAAAAAAAATTATTTTTAAAATTGAATAAAACAATTTAAAATATATATTTGAATTTTTATAACTTTGTAAGAACAATAACTGTATTTTCATAAGTTCAAAAATCACAAATAAAATATTGAGAGATTCATAAAAATTCAAATAATAAAACTAAAATCATTTCAGTAATAAAATGAACACAATTAAATTAATATGATGGGAAAATGATCCGTATGGTTTTAGAAATCCAATCCGGAATAACGGGGTACTCCATCTTCAACTGTGGACTATAGACCGCACTAGCTTTATTGAACCAACCCAGTGTTTTCCATGACCCACAGTCCAAGCAGGGGCTGATTAGCGGGTTACCAAAGTCAAGTCGATGAATCAAGGGGTCGCAATCCCAGTCTGTGTATTACAGGTCCTCTCCTAGAGAGGCAAGGTCATCATGACCTGATGCGACCACTGCCCTATGACGCATAGGGGTATCTCTCGTACATGCACACGCTTCACCCAAAGGTAGATATCTGGCTCTCCCGAATGATCTATCAATATGCATGCCATGTGATGGAACATGGATGAGGTTTTGGCCCCCGTCTCAGTTGGCCTATCATCACACACAAGGGTTACACAATCACTCGGCTTATTTATCTAGGCATAAGCTCCGACCTTTATCAATGGCTAATCTAAAACCCTCATCGGTTAATTATTTATGCCCACGTACCTTGGGTTTTCCAACTGTCTGGCCTAGATCAATAAGCACAATCCGGTATAAGCAAACATCATTTGCTTAGTATGGTCCTCGAGCGACCACACTCCGACCGAGTTTATATTTCACTATAAAAGTACTTAAATACACACTCATAAGACCTTTAAAGGCCACATAAACCCAACATCTCTCACTTGGCCTTTGAAGGCCTTACATTTTCTCTTTCTCACTTTCTCTCATCCTCATCTCTTTGACATGTCTTACAAAAACATTAGGGATAACTGCCTTTGTCAGAGGGTCTGCAATCATCAAATCTGTAGATATGTAGCTGATCTCGATCTCTTTCCATCTTACCTCATTTCTCAGGTAATAAAAATAAGGTTTAATATGCTTGGAGTTATTGTGAAACCAAGGCTCCTTAGAGGCACAAATAGCCGTAGTGTTGTCGCAGAAAATTCGTACTGCCTCACAATGTATAAGATGAAAATTAAGTTGATTAAGAAACTTCTTAATCCACACGGCCTTCTTGGCTGCTAGACAACATGCCACATACTCGGATTCCATGGTGGACAAGGCCACAATATCTTGTTTCTTTAACTTCTAAGAAACCGTACCCCCTCCAAGCATAAACACATACCCAGATGTAGATTTCGCATCATTTGGATCCACGAGATAACTTGCATCTAAATGTCCCTCTATTGCTATTTCAGTCACTCCTTATATGTGAGGGCATAGTTTATGGGTCCTTTTAAATATCTGAGAATTTTTTTTACAGCTTTCCAATGCTTTTCTCCTAAATTACTTTGGAAATGGCTTACCAGACTCATGACGAAGGACAAGTCAGGCCTTGTTCCCGTCATGGCATACATAAGGGACCCAACTGCGCTCTTGTATAACACTCTTTCCATGACTCTTATATCTATGTCTTCGGTAGGACATATCTTATTACTAAGCTTCTTCTTTTTGTCAATTGGGGTGGAGATGGGCTTACCCATACTTATATTAAACTATTTCATAATTCTCTTACAGTAGGTTGCTTGGAAAAGTTGGATAGTCTTCTCTCTCCTGTTTCTTATTATCTTGATGCCCAACACATATGAAGCTTCTCCAAGATCCGTCATATCGAAGTGTTGTGCAAGAAATTTTTTTGTCTCTACTACTAGGGCAATTGAGCTACTAACAATTAACATATCATCTATATATAACGATATAAATACCAAATCACTCCCATTGACCTTTTGATATATGCAATAATCTTCATTATTTGTAAAGAACTCTGTAAGAGCAAGGGTCTCCTGGAATTTTATATACCACTGTCGTGAAGCTTGGTTTAGGCCACAAAGGGATTTATTAAGTTTGTATACTAGGTTCTTTTTCCATTTCTCCTCAAATCCCTCAGATTGGGTCATGTAAATTTCTTCTTTTAAATCCGCATTTAGAAAGGCTGTTTTGACATCCATTTGATGAACCTCAAAGTCAAAATGGGTTGTTATAGCTATAAAGATTCAGATGGATAGAAACTTGGCAGCAGGGGAAAATTTTTCCTCATAATCTATCCTTTCTTTCTGGGCAAAATCCTTTGCAACCACCTAGCTTTATATTTTCTATTTTCCCTTCAAAGTTCAACTTTTTCTTGAAAATCCACTTACAACCAATGACCTTACGTTTTTTAGGTAGGGGTACTAATTTCCATACATGGTTTTGGTTAATGGAAGCATACTTATCTTTCAGGGCTTCTACCAGTATTTCCTTTCAGGACAGGTTAAGGCTTCTCGGTGAGTTTTAGGTTCTGAATCTGGATCTTTCCCAACCTTATCAAAATGTTCTCCAAGGTAGACAAAATGTTTTAGGTAAAGAGGTGGTCTACTGACACGATTACTCAGTCTTAATTCAGGTAAATATTCACTTTCTATAGGGAGTTAAGGATCAGGTTGAGTTGGTTTGGAAGTTTCAGGTTTAGGGTCTCGAACTACATCCTTGTTTTGGGCCTCCTCATAAAAGTCGGCTTGTTTTCTACTCACCCTTACTTCAAGGAACTCTTCCTCGAAGAAGTGAGCATTATGGCTATCAATAATAGCACATGTTTCAAGGTTGTAAAATCGATACCCTTTACCATGATCTGCGTAACCAATGAAATTGGATTTGACAGTTTTAGGTTGAAATTTGGTTCTATTTTGATTGGAATAAGGACATAGGCGAAGCAACCTCAAACTTTCAGGTGTTTAAGGGAGGGAGTACGACGTGTGAAAATTTCGTGAGGAGTAAGTGAAGCAGCTTTTGTGAGAGTCCGGTTAAAGATGTAACATGCCGTTAATAAGGCTTCTCCCCAAAACTCCAATGAGAGATTTGCATGCCCCATCATACTCCTTAACATTTCCACTAAGATCTTATTCTTTCTCTCAGCTATACCATTTTGTTCAGGAGTATAAGGCATGGTGTACTGATGGATGATCACATTTTCAATGTACAATTCTTTGAAAAGGTCAGATGAATATTCCCCCCCTATTGGTTCTAAGGACTTTAATTTTTAGGTTGGTTTGATTCTTTACCTGGGCCTTATATTCTTTGAATATTTCTAAGGCTTATGATTTTGCAAGAATAAGGTACACATAGTCATATTGTGAGTGGTCATCTATAAAAGAGATAAAATATATTTTTTCACTTTTGGTGGTCACATTCATAGGTCCACATATGTCACTATGAATGATTTCCAATACGCTAGTAGCTCTTTTTGCTCTGGTTGTATTTTTCCTTATTAGTTTCCTTGCACACAAGACTCGCACACTTTCGATAAATCTCCCTTATAATTTTAAAGAATCCCATCTTTTTTTAATCTTTCTATTCGTTTGATATTAATGTGTCCTAACCTCATATGTCAAAGGGAAGCATTTAATTCATTAGGGGACGAGACATAAGCAACGTTCTCTTTTATTTCAATAGTAAATAGCCCGTCTACAAGTCGTCGAGTCATGATATCATCTTTCCCCTTCTTGACCACCACCTTGTCCCCACTAAAAGTGGTTGTGAATATAGCCATAGACATCTTAGGAACCGAAACCAAACACTTCCTCATATCAGAACTATAAAGTGTTTGCTTTATGATCAAGGTGCTCACACTGTTAAGTTTCAGCTCAAAATCTCTAACTCCAAGTACATCAGTCTTCTGATTTTCTCCCATATAAATATGCTGTTGTCTTGGCCCCATGGGAGTAAAAGAATGGTAACCTTCCTTAGTGTTTCCTTAGTGTCGTAGCCCCCGAGTCAAGACACCAAGAAGCTCTCTTAGGGTCAGCTAGCATGGACTCGAAAACCACATATGCCAATTCCTTATTAGTTCCATTAGATTTGTTGAACCGACAACTATTGGCTATGTTGCCCACCTTCTTGCAAGTAAAACAAGTTCAAGTCTCTCTCTTGGCTCCCTTATTTCCAAAACCTCTTCTTTTGAAAGTATTTTTTCCATTTCTTTTTTAAAATTTAAAAGATGATTGAGATTTTACCATATGCACAACATCCGTTGGGGTTGCCTTGAACTCTTCATTTCTTCTTCAGATTTGATGGTCGTGATGAGTTCCTCCAATTTTTGTGTATTTCTTCTAGCACAGATGGAAGATATGAAAGTTTCTCATGAATTAGGAAGAGAATTCATTAAATGAATCACTTGCAGAGATTCATTGGGCTTCATGCCTATATCTTCCAAATCTCTGATTAGCGTACGAAACACGTGCACATGATCTCCAAACTTGATACCTTCTACCATTTTTAAATCATTGTACCTTCTCATAGCCATAGTTTGCTTCATGAGAGAGGGACCAACATACTCTCTTTCAAGTTTATCAAAAATCTCACTTGCAGTATAGATTGACTTGTACTCAGAAGCATACGAGTCAGTCATGGCACATAAAAGAATGTTCTTGCATTTCAATTTCCTCCTCTTCCAATTGACGTACTCATCTTTGATTATTTGAGATGAGTCGTCACTTGGACGACGAGGTCGGTCCTCAAAGAGTACCTTATGCAAGTTTTCTTCATAGAGCACAAATTGGATTTTTCTTTTCCATGATGTAAAGTTGGTCCCATCAAATCTTTCAGTTTTTAGGATCTCAGAGATGAAGGTACGAGCAGCCATATATTTCTATTCTCAAGCAAAAATAAGAAAAGACTCTTAATAGCAATCAAGTAAAACTAGCTCTGCTAATGAAAGAAAGACCTATGTGATCTTTTGCCGGAGAAATACAATTTTTTTTTTTTTAATAATAATCACCCCTTATAATTTTGGATACAAGATCACTCACAGATGGTCTTATTACAAACAATAGAAATTTTTTTAAAAATAAATCTCAACTACTTGATGGTATTCGTACAACCTAGTACTATGCATGAGAATATAAAATAAAAGAACTTAACAAATAAAAAGAAAAGATGCCGGAGATTACCTCAACCGGGTTTTTTACACCCCACACCGTGTCACTACATCTAATGGCGCGGGATCTGTGGTTTAGCTTCAATCTTGAACCGAGATAACTGATTTCGGCCAAACTAGATAATCACTCTTTAAAAACTCTACTAAAACTTTAACCCCCAAAATTAACTTAGATCTAGATTGGAAGGAGAGTACCTCCTTAAAAACTCTACTAAAACTTTAACCCCCAAAATTAACTTAAATCTAGAAAGGAAAGAGAGTACCACCTAAAATTTGAAGAGAGCATATTAGAGAGAAACATGGAGGAGAGAGCGTGGGGTGCGCCCCTCTAAAAGAGAGAGAGAGAGGTTATATTGAGATTGGGGGACAACACCCCTATTTATAGTGAATATTTAGGTTTAGGGTTTCTTTAGGGTTTTCTCATAGTTTTCCTCTTTCATGAGATTGAATCTAGACCGTTGATTAAGATGACTTGTGGTGTGAGAGATCTGAGCCATCCATTCTATAGATGGGCCATCAACATTATAGAAGGTGCTTGGATCATTATCCCCCTTTCCTTAAATCATTTTCCCATCAATATATTTTAAATAAAATAAATAGTATGCATTCTATAAAATTGCACGATCCATGTCACATATTCCATAATGATATTTTAAATAACATCAAGTAGATAAATACTATCAAATATAAATAAGATAAGATCCATATCAATTCAAATTGATCATATCTCTTTAAAACAAACTTGCTACAAAATAGATAAAGCCATGGTCAATATATTCATTCCAAGATTCGACCACATGCCACAAATCAAACTAACCTTATCTTGAAAGCAAACAAGAGAATCCAAAGAGGGTGGGGCGTGCCACCCTTTTGTGGCACATGTGGGCCCTCACCCACATGCCACATGGTGGGCCCATGTGCACTATGGGACCCCATGGAGTTTTATATAAAAAAAATTATTTTTAAAATTGAATAAAATCATTTAAAATATATATTTGAATTTTTATAACTTTGTAAGAACAATAACTGTATTTTTATAAGTTAAAAAATCACAAATAAAATATTGAGAGATTCATAAAAATTCAAATAATAAAACTAAAATCATTTCAGTAATAAAATGAACACAATTAAATTAATATGATGGGAAAATGATCCATATCCAATCTGTAACAACAGGGTACTCCACCTTTAACTGTGGACTATATACCAAACTAGCTTTATCGAACCGACCCAATATTTCCCATGACCCACATTCCAAGCAGGGGTCATTAGCGGGTCACAAAAGTTAGGTCGATGAATCAAAGGGTCGCAATCCCAGTCTGTGGATTACAGGTCCTTCCATAGAGACGAGTCAAGGTCACCACGACCTGATGCGACTACAGCTTTATGGTGCATAGGGGTATCTCTCTCACATGCATACGCTTTACCCAATGGTAGATATTTGGCTTTCCCGAACGATCTATCAATATGCATGCCGTGTGATGGAACATGGATGAGGTTTTGACCCCTATTTCAATAGGCCCACCATCACACACAAGGGTCATACAGTCCCTCGGCTCACTCATCTAGGCATATGATCCGACTTTATCAAGGGCTAATCTAAAACCCTCATCGGTTAATTATTTATGCCCAGGTACCTTGGGTTTTCTAACCGTCTGGCCTAGATCGATAAGCACAGTCCGGTATAAGCAAACATCATTTGCTTAGTATGGTCCTCGAGGTACCACATTCCCACTAAATTTATGTTTTATTATAAAAGTATTTCAAGGCCTTTAAGGGCCACATAAACCCAACAATTATAGCTGTTAAGCTATTGATAGCTTCTTTTTTTTTTTACCAATTTTCATGATTGTCTCTCCCCCATTTGTTATGTTTGAAAAGCCAAACGTGGGTCAACATTTTTCATTCGTATCAATCCTAAATATAAGAAATGTATCGAAGTCTGGTAACATGGATCAGAGCAATGACAGGTCCCTCAAAGCAAATCAGCGCACACGCAACAACAGTATCAGCTACAAAGATTTCTAATTAGGATTACCTCACTAAAAAAATTTATGGAAACTACTTGTGAAGGAGGTGAGATGCAAGAACGTTGCTAGTCTCAGTGGGGTCAAAGGTGTCCCAAAACACGTACTTGGATGCTTCTCTGCACGTGCGGTTCGTTATACTGTTGCATAATACTGCTACTTCTAACTCTCCATTCCCGCAACAACCTTAACTAGATTCCTCGAAACTTATCAAAGCGCATACAACACGTGCCAATTACATGAATACCCAAGGAAAATTGTTCCTTGCATCGGGGGAGACATTTCTACATTTGCAACTCCCTAGCCATAAAGCATCCAATTTTTATAATGTACACTCTTTTCATTCTAATGAACAATCCCAAAAAAGAAAAATTTGAAAATATAACCTAAAAAATGTTTTTCTAGCCCAAATAATATAGGCCGCTCATTTTGGTGAGAAGTGTTGATCTAGTCCTTAGAAGGATCTTTTTTCTTCCTAAAACATTTAGATTACTTTATCATCATTAGATTAACAATCTTAAAAATGAAAATTTTGATTTTCAATACATAAAGGCTTAGACCTTGAAATTCACCAAATAGATGGTCTAGATTTATTGCTGAAGGAAATACATTTTGTTCATATATAAGGTGCAAATTAAAATTTTTTATTTTTAACATTGATTATTAGATGAAAAGAGTGAGTGTGAAAATTTTAGGTCATACAAATATCACAAGCACAGTTTCTAAAAGTGGGATTTCAGTATATTAAAATAACATGGTGACATGATATCATTTCCATTCATTATGTTACTATACAACTGTTATAATTTTGACATGATACATGGTGATATGGTATAATTTCCATTCATTAGATTACACAACATAGCAAAACTATCTCGTGCCTCTAGGTCCCTTGGAATTTTTGTAATATTTAAATTTGAAAAAAGTTTATAGAAGGTTGCAACCTTAATATATAGAATTAAAGATGCACATAAAAAAACCATCATAAAATGAAGTTCGAAAGCCCTCTAATTAATCATCTCACAATTGAGATGTATTAATATTGGGGGTGTTTTTAATAACTTTTACATAAATCCAAATAAGTTGAAATTTGACATTTTCAACTATTCTCATTAGGGCACACCTAATAAAAGTATTTAAAAATTTATAAAAAGTAAATTGACTAAAATACCTTTAAAAAATTTAGGCTATTTTGATCAATTTATATTTGCAAATTACTTTTTAATATTTTTATTATGTTCACATATTTCTCAAGAGTCGATTCTTAAAACTTTCATAAAATTTGTATTTGTAAACTAAAACTAAAATTCAAATATAAAATTAACTATTGCCATCCGGTCAGCGTGATTCAACCTGGGCCCTTGAAAATATATTATTGCATAGGCACTCAGACTAACAAAATATATTTCCATATATGCACACCTATCTATTTATCGATATTAGTACAAGCAAGTGCTCCAACTTGTACACGAACCCATTTGAAGCCTATAATGTTCTAATTTTCCATTATTACAAAGTAACATCAAACGACGTATTTTTTATTTTCGAACTGTAGTGCATATTATTCTAGAAGTGAACCGGAGCAACAACAAATTATAGCTTTGAAAATTTATTTATAAGGTTGATAATCCCTAGCAAAGGCTAAACACCTGGACTAGTGTTGTAAATATATGAACTATTCACCAGTGCTTGAACACTTGGACGTGTCAGCTAGGAGTCGCCACCCGAGTTGGGTCTTCAACGGGGAACTTTGAAAAACATTCAGCACAAATTGTAAAAAGATTTAAAAAAATAAAAAATTTATTAGTAATACTTTTTTAGTCAATTATTAACTAAATAATTGATTTTCGTACTATAAATCGACGGACTTGCAACCAAAAATACACTGGAAATCAAAATTTTGATGCCATTTTTTTTTGTGTTCTTCACGGTTAAAAAAAAGAAGGAGAAGAAGCCAAACACTAGATTTTGGTCTCATTTTTTATTGTTTTTCAATCAAAATCTTGGTGTTTTGTAGATCACAAAGTCACTCAGAAGATTGATGTCCTAATTTCTTAAAAAATCTGAAATTTGTGCTCGATTTTTACAGATTAGAGCATCGTTTTTGTTTTTATAAACTGAGTTGAAAAAATTTCAGCCAACAATTCGATTTTGGGCCCTTTTTTTTTGTTCATTTCTCAGTCAAATATTGGAATTTTATAGATCACGTAGTTACTCAGAAGATTGCAGTTTTAATTTGGTCGAAAAGCCTTAATTTACTTTTCGAATTTTACAAATTGGAGCATCGACTCAGTTTTTTTGAATTGAGTTGAAAAGAATCCACCATTTGGTTGATTTTGGGCTCATTTTTTATTATTTCTCAATCAAATTATGGGGATTTCCTACATCACAAAGTTACTCAAAAGAATGGAATCTTAATTTGGTCAAAAATAAAAAATTTGGCACTTGTTTTTATATATCAGGGCATCAACTCAGTTTTTCATTTCGGAGTTGAAAGAAATCTGCCAACCAGTCGATTATGGGCCCTCTTTTTATCATTTGTCAATCAAATTTTGGGGCTTTTCGATAATACAACGTTACTCAGGAGATTGTAATTCTAATTTATCAAAAACTAAAAATTTGGTGCTCAATTTTTACAATCGATATCATAGGTATGAATTTAATGTGACTTTTTATTTAGTATTTTTTTTATACAAAATTTTTGTTGCTCAAGTAATTGTTTATCACTTTATTTTTGTTAAAAAAATAATTATGAAAAAAATATTTTTAAATTTTGAAATAATGATCTTCAATTTTATCTTATTATTTTGCAATTTTTATGGGAAAGGACTCGGATTTTTTTAAGATTTATCTCTCTTTTAATGCTACGAAGTCTAAACTTGTGGCACGTATTTTTCTTTTTATTCTTTAATAATTTAACCTAATATTATGTTAGTTTTTTTTTCTTTAATCTTATTCAGATTTTTTTTGCAATATTGTTGTTAAAATGTTTATTTTAGATGTTAGAAAGGATAATGCTCATTTAAATAGATGCATAAATGTGAAATCGTGTACGGTTATGTTCTTGTAGACTTTGTAACAGGATTGTGTTGCCTATATTGTTATTGACATGATGGAAATATTATGAATCTTAGAAGAGATTTTAACTTATTTTATTTATTTATTTTACTTATCATGACCATGTCCTGTTGAATGTTTATCTCTAAGTATCACTTCTTATATGAGATTCAGGATTATTATACATAGACTTCACGTTATGTTTTGTGACTTGGAGCAAGTAATACAATTTTACTATCTTAATTTTTTAAGATAAATGTAGGTAATAAAATCGTATACATTTAATCTGTATTTTTGTAATTTTTATTTTTTTTGGGTTTTTGACCAATTAAAAAATAAATTATGCCCCACCAAACCGGTCTAGTTAACCACCCGATTAAGCTGGTCTTGATTTAACCATTTTTGGCCCATGTCTGGTTGATTGTTCCGATTCGATTTTTTCTTCACTTAAATGAAAGTTAAGAAACAACATTCTTAATAATAAATAGGATTATTTGATATGTTTAATGATTTTGCATGCCCATTTAACCCTCAAGTAGATATTTTCACAACTTTTAAAACGTATTGAAAAAATGCCTTTTATTTCTCATAATCTCAAAGTTCGATTTCCCCTAGATTTTGTTTCTCTAAATCCTAAAAACAAATATAACTGAAGCTCATAATGCTAAAGATTGTGGTGTGAAAATTTAAAGGGAAACCTTCATATAGAGCCGATGATGTAAACAATCAAATTCAAAAACTTAACTCAAAAGAAGTTGGTTTGATGCTAAAATATGATTAAATTAGTCATCTCGACATCAAGATGCATAGATATGAGAGAAAAATGAGTTTCAAATTTTTGAAATAATGCATCTTGTAATGTATTTTTGGACCGTCAACTTTTAATATTTTCAAGTTTCATAGGTCAGCTCGATCTACACTACTTTTGAAGCTTTAAATTTTATAATTAAAAATGTGAATATATTTTAAAGCTATCACCAAGATTTTTGGTATTGAAACCATATTTCTCGATTCTATTTGAAGGTGGGTTCTAATTTGATTGTTAAGAGCCTCGGCTCTAAACAAACTCCACCCAAATTTAAATACAAAGATTAAAAGATATATATCACAAATTAATGATATAAATATTTTGAGAAACTCCTATTATAGAAGATGTTTAAATGGATAAAATTAAGACATCCTTGACATAACTAAAAAGTTAGCCTCTTTATGCTTGTAATTTTTAAAGTTTCCCTTTTTTTGGATTCATTCTGAGTCGTTGGGCTCATATGTTCATATGAGCTAGTGGCCTAATCCCAACTTTTTCATATATATATATGTATATTTGAAATTTGGAGTTGTCAACTATTGTGACATACCTAATAAAAGTATTTAAAAATTTATAAAAGTAAATTAACTAAATAACTTTGAAAAATAGGCTATTTTGATCGATTTGTATTTGTAAATTACGTTTTAATATTTTTATTATGTGCACATATTATTCATAAAATTCGTATTTATAAACTAAAACTGTATTGCCATCTGTTCAACTCGATTCAACCTAAGCCCTTGGGGATATGTTTTTGGGTTTTTGACCCATCTAAAAAATTAATTCTACCGCACCAAACCGGTCTGGTTAACCATCGATTAGGCTGGTCCCGATCTAACTATTTCTGGTCCCATGTCTAGCTGACTGTTCCGATTCAATTTTTCTTACTCCTAAATGAAAGTTAAAGAACGACATTCCCATGAATAAATAGGATGATTTAATGATTTTTTATGCCGATTTAACCCTAATGTAGATATTTTCACAAGTTTTAAAACATATTGAAGAAATGCTTTTTATTTCTCATAATCTCAAAGTTTGATTTCCCCTAGATTTTGTTTCTCTAAATCCTAAAAAAAAATACAACTGAAGTTTATAATCCTAAAGTTTGTGGTTTGACAAAATTTAAAGGGAAAAATTTATATAGAGCCAAGGATGTAAATAATCAAATTAAAACCCACTTCAAAAATTTCACTAGAAAAGGTTGTTTTGATGCCAAAACATGGTTAAATTAGTCATGTCGATATCAAGATGCATGGATATGAGAAAAAAAATGAATTTCAAAATTTGGAAATAGTGCATCTTGTAACATGTTTTTAGACTGTCAATTTTTAAGATTTTCAAGTTTCATAGATCAACTCGATCTACATTCATTTTGAAGATTGAAATTTTATGATAAAAAATGAGAATATATTTTAAGGTTATCACCAAGATTTTTGGTATTGAAATCATATTTCTCGACACTATTTGAAGGTGCGTTCTAATTTGATTGTTTAGAGCCTCGACTCTAAACAAACCTCACCCAAATTTAAATACAAAGATTAAAAGATGCATATCACAAATTAATGATATAAATATTTTGAGAAACTTCCATTATAGAAGATGTTTACATGGATAAACTTAAGACATCCTTGGCATAACTAACAAGTTAGCCTCTTCATGCTTGTAATTTTTAAAATTTCCCTACCTTTCGTATTTGTAACGATGCTGTGTGTGAAAATTTTGCTCGCATGTAAAATATTAGCCGACCACATTAAGATAACTATAACCCTCAAGTGGGTATTATTACTAATAATGCATACATTTAAACGGGTCCGATCTAGCCAATTTCACCATTAAAAAGTAATTTTTCAGAATTTCTTTAAAGAAGAAAAAAACAAAAAAGAAAAAACTTATCCAGAACACAAAAACTTCAATCCATAACTTTATTACGAAACAGTGCACAGAGGCCTCCCAGTATTAATAAAATGTTTCACTCAGTGTTAGCAAGGCCAAGTACATCTACACTTGAAAAGAGCATGGCATTTTCCATGTCCTTGTTTATGAAAATACTTGCATTCCCCTCTACAAAAGTAACCGAAGCAAACGACGGTGTCCACAGGAATATTCTCACTGCATTCGTTTGCCTTTACAATTGATGCCATTTCACCTGTAATTAAGGGAAAAAAAAAAAAACAGAAGAGAGGAGGCGGTTAACATACGGCCAAGTGTGCACATATAGAAATGCAAGCTTGGCACATATAAAAATGCAAGCTTGGCAGTAAATATAGTTTTAAATATAATTTGATCTTAATTTCTAGAGAATATATAATCTTTAACACGAAGATCATGAATATGAATAAATAAATAAATTTTGAAAATTAGATATACTAATTATATTAAAAATCATTTGGACCGTTAGTTACAATTGCTTTTAGATAGACCACATATTTGCATCCATCTTTAAGATGAACGTTTTATATCTCTGGACCGCATATTGTACAAATTATTAGGCTTATTCGAGAGTCCAAAATTTTTATCTCTCCATATTATCGTATAACCTCTTTCTTGATTTATTTCATGGAGATAAACCATGTAGCTTCTCTATCTTTGTGATTTACCTTCTATTGATATAGAAAAATCATAACTGAAATTCATCATCTTATCATGGTATCAAAGCTGTATGAGCCGTTATTCAAGAGTCCAAAAGTCTAGCTCTTCATATTTATGGTATAATCTCTTTGTGTATATCTTTTTTGATTTATCTTATAGAGATAAACCATGTAGCTTCTCTATATATATCTCTTTGTAACTTCTCTTCTATTGATATAGAAAAATCATAACTGAGATTCATCGTCATAAAAAAAATGCAGTCCCGCCTGCATGAAACAATTGTTCTTTGTGAAATGCATTAAAACTTTGAGAGAGAAAACAGGAAAAAAAAAGAAGGCCTAGCATGTGCATTGTGCACTTTGACCTTCTTGGGAGGATGTTCTAGTGCGCTCCCATGGAAATATTATTGCGCATCTACTTCCTCGTTCAAAAGATTTACTTTGGAGGACTTTTTCAATCTAAAATTTGGTAACCGCATAAGAATCCCTAGACAACTATTTTCAAAAAAAACCTGAGCTTTTGGCATTTAGATCCACCCTCTTCACAATATTTGTTCAATCTTGAGACATTATTTTTCTATTATATGAATATTTTAGTTCCAAAATTTTTATTTAATCTAAGTGTTTAAAAGGTTATGTCCCCAAACTTAGAATCCTAAAATTACTCTTATGTTATGTTTTATCGGAGGGAGTAAATAGATAGTATACTTTCGTTGGAGCGTGAAATCTTTTGGCTTAATAAAATCGTATGATGATTATCATGTATGAGCACCCAGGCAAGTAGCAAGTACTGCATATATTAACTTTATTTGGTAAAAGTATCACATGAAAAAAAATATATATATATTTTTTAAAAAGTCACACTATTTATGACATTTCGTTTTTAAGAAACAGACATTTATCATTGTAGCAGCGCAAGCCAAAATTTGCCAAAATGTAAAACCATGGTATCTCCTACCAGTATACATTAGACTTTCATCATCGGTTCCTAATACGTGGATTGCCCCTTAAGTGTCATACAGTGTGAATCATTGCCCCTATCGTACAGATATTATGCACCATACGTTTGTGCCATTATTTTCACACTTCATGAACAAAAAAGTGAATGCAATGCTTTTTCAGGACTAGATAATGGGACCTGTCTGTAAGTTACGAATTACAAATGAAATAAAGCATTTTTTCAGCAATACAATCAAATTTCACTTTATATTCTCAAAAAATGAGCCTTGATAGTAAAATATGAAATATATAGAACTCTTTTTAATTATAAACTATAAATACGATTTATTTATAAATTTATTTTTTTGTTCTTTACCTATTAGCAAAAACAATATACAATAAGATTAGAATATGATCCATTTAAAAGTTGGAAAAACAAGTATGTGTACTTTTTTAGGTTTCATTTATCAAAAGATACAAGGTTTAAAAACACATACGGCGGCATAAAGTTTCTATGTGTTATATCTTCTAACACCCTAGATCAACACTACCTCTTTTGACCTGTACTTTTAGCCCAAACAAAAGGTCATCATATTTTTTATTGCTTTCTAAATATCTTTTTCTCTCTCTATTCCGGTGTTTCTCCTAAACCTCTCTCTCTTTCTCTCTCCTTATGATTCTCCCTAAACTTCTCTTGCCCTTTTTTTGGGGGGAGATACACGGGAAGAGAAAAAAGGGGGTTTAGAAAGGAATAGAGAGAGAGAGGAGTTTAGAAATGAATAAGAAAAAAAAAGTTACCATTTTAACTTTTATTATAGCCAAAAGAAAAGGATCAATGGGGTTAAAGTCTATCCAAAGGTACACTCGATCTCCATACCGCCATATATGTTTGAAAACTTTGGATCAGTTAGGAAATGAAATGTAAAATGAGGTTGTACAAAGATATTTTCCTTAAAATTTATCAAATTAGCAATAGAGGTTAATTCCTAACCTAACTTAATCCTACATGTCCTATATTCTTGATCTAAAATGTCCCTCTGTATCACTAAGTGTTTTAAATCACGGATACGTGGGGTGGGTCGGAATTTAGCACATTGGTGAACTGACCAAAAAATATGAAAGATTAATTTTTCATAATTTTCTCTATTTTTTTTTGTTTGTGCTTCAAGCTATTTCAAATTGAAAAAGGCATAGATTTAAGAATAGATCTAAGTCGTTAATCATTTTAACAATTCCTAATCTTGATCAGTGATTTTTTAAACCATTATCACTGGGGGAAAATCGAAGATCTATCTCCACATTGAATATTTGAATGATAGTGCTCATACCCCTATCTCTATATACTACAATGGATACAAGTGAAAAGGACAAAAGAGAAAGTTTGCCTTGGTTTCCATCCGAGAGAGAGAGAGAGAGAGAGAGAGAGAGTAGTT
>NW_006495273.1:5271184-5291681 GCF_000471905.2 Amborella trichopoda | reverse complement strand
TAAGTAAGTAAGTAAGTAAGTAAGTAAGTTACGTTACGTTACTTACGTAACGTAACGTTACGTTACGTTACGTTCGTTACTACTACGTAGAGAGAGAGAGAGAGAGAGAGAGAGAGAGAGTACCTGTAGAAATGAGGACAAGAAAAACAAAGGCATGTGACAGCTTCATCTTGACTGGACCCCAAAGCACAAATTCTTCATCTTTTTAAATGCTATCTACTAAGGTAAGTCGTGTAATTATAGAAGCTGAGGTGATTTTCTTGCTAAAGATAACCATTATTTCCAACTCATTTTGTGTGTCCAATATCCTAATTCAGCTCCTATTTCATTATGATATTGTATTCACAAGGGAGATTATTGAAGGCCAGTTTTTTTTTTTATTATTGAAGGCCAGTTTTTTCTTGTTCAGGGAATGCTGCAAATTTCTATATGAATGAGAGAGTGAGTGAGAGAGAGAGACCTGGGGGTGGAGGGGGGGAGGACTGGAGCCCATGACTTTAACAAGAAAATTGGTTTCTATTATAGGAGCAAGACTTTATTTAGGGAAAATATATTTCTTATACCCCATCATTATAATAGAATCACCAGTATTTATAAAAAATCACCAAGAATCAATAATAGAGATATTTCGTAATCAATTTGTGAACATATTCATTGAACAAAGCTCTGTGTCTTCAAAACGAATGAATTCAATTTCTTGAAAAGAGCAGCCCTAGATTTATTGAATTCTCCATGCAAATCCCAAGGAAAACGTTAACTATCTTTTGCAAGGATTTTGCCTTCACCTTTTTATAAATATGTGCTCCAAAACTCGCTAATCCACAAAGTGATCACTAGTCAAGTAATCCATAGCTCTAAGTTCTTCCATGATGAAGTCCTTCACACTTTATTCTCAAGTTTTCCATGTCCTTCATTTGTCTCCTTGTGGTAAAGTTCGAGAGAGCATAAGCACAGACATTGAATGTGAAGAGAAGAAGAAAAAAAAAAAGAGATAACACAAGATTTATGTGGTTCAGACCGAAGCTTTACGTTCCAAAGCCCTAACTGGTTACATATTCACTATTTTTAGATAAAAACTTACACAAATACGTGCCTCTATATATAGAAGACAATCACAATGAATCTTGAAGATAGAGGAAAATAATAAACTTGACCAAGCAATTTGCCTTGGTGTATCTCTAACAACTTGTAAAATTGAATTCTTCCATTTAATACTTGGTCATAAGCTCTGTACAGGTGTGTGAACATTTGTGTCAATGTCAGTCAATATGCACTATGTTTACGTAAAACAGGAAAGGTGTGCCAACTGTGACGCTGATACCAACATTAGTTATTGTCTTTTAGATGAGCACAACGTTTGCCATATAAAATAGGGCACAGTTTGTATAGAGCCGAGGCTCTAAACAATCAAATTAGAGTCCACATTCAAATAGTTAAAAAAAAATGGTTTCGATATTGGAAAGTTTTGTGATAGCTTTAAATTATATTTTCATCTTTAGTTATAAAATTTAAAGCTTCAAAATTAGTGTAGATCGAGCGAATCTATGAAAACTTGAAAAATCTTGAAAATTGATGGTCCAAACATGCGTTACAAGATGCACTATTTCCAAAACTTGAATCCATTTTTTTTGTCATGTTCATACATCTTGATTTCGAGAATGATCAATTTGATGATATTTGAGTATCAAAACAGCCCCTTCTAGTGAATGTTTTGAGGTAGGCTCTAATTTGATTGTTTAGAGCCTAAGCTTTGTATAAACTTTTCCCTTTGAACAATCAAATTAGAGCCTACCTCTCTCTCATTAATAAAACTGTGAAGTGATGCTAAAATGTTATATCTCTCTCTCTCTCTCAATGTTGTATTTATGTTTCCTTTTTCATCACTTCACGGTTTAATCTCATGAGGCATTCAATGACCCTCTCGGCTCCTCTCCTCGGGCAATACATTCAGTTATTTTTATTTTTTCTAAAATACTGTTGGGTGATACCTTGTGGGCTCCAGCCTCATAAGGAAGTAAAAAAAAAAAAAAACTAAAGGGACACCATAAAAATAAGAAAGTGTTAGAGAGAGAACATTGGGGGGGATTCAAAAGACAAAATCCAAAAAGGGTTTTCCTCACCATGGTATAGAGAGGGAGAGAATAAGGAGAGGGCAACAACTTCCATCCACCATCGATCTCTATGAGCAATCATCTCCACTAGCGAGCATCTTCCACCATTGAGTACCCTTCGTCTACAGAAACAATTGGTGTGCTCTGTGATTGCATCTCCAAGCCATTGGAATGCCATCTTTGAGGGTTTTTTGAGATGGGAAAGAGACCATTTTTTGGAGCATGTGAGGTAACTGTGTATCTTCTCCAAGTTGTTGTTGTTCTCTCATTTGATTGTAAGCCTCAAGTTTTGGGCAAATAATCTTAAGAAGAAACTAGATCGTAACCCTCGTTTGATTTAGTGGATTCCTCTCTCAGATTTGCCCTGTGGTTTTTCCCTTCACAGTGAAGGGTTTTCCACGTTAAATCTTGTGTTGTGATTATGCTTAGTGAAACTTTCTCTTTTGTGATTTGTGATTTCTACATTTCTTGGCGTCTAGCAAATTGCCCAGCTTTTGATATTTGCATAAACATACACTGTGGGATATGTTTTTATATTTGATTCACACATAAAAAGGAAGGGTATTGCTTTCCAACAACTGGTATCAGAGCATTTGCACACCAAGTGTTTGTTTTTATTTGTGAGTGAATCAAGATGGATACAAATACCTTTACACTGATAATTAGTTTAAATATGGGTTATTGGTCAATTTGGAAGGCCAAGATGGAAGACCTTCTCTATTCAAGAGACCTTTATTTACCAATTGAGGGGATAGAGAAGAAGCTGCAAACCATCACCGATGATGATTGGAAGAAGTTAGACTGGAAAGCAATTGCTTGCATCCGGCAATGGTTGGATGATATCGTGTTCCACCATATATCAACAGAAACTAGTGCAATTTCCTTGTGGAAGAAATTGCATGATTTGTATGAGAGAAAGACGGCAAAAAATAAGGCATTTTTAATTAGAAAACTAGAAGTTTAAGGAAAATGGGTCGGTTGCGGAGCACTTGAATGAAATGCAAAGTATTGTAAATCAGTTGGCGGCTATGAAAATGGTGCTAGATGATAAGCTGCAAGCATTGTTATTGTTGAGCTCATTGCCTCACACTTGGAAAACCCTTGTTGTATCCCTTAGCAATTCGGTACCCAATGGGATTGTTACCATGAGCCAAATTACAAGTAGTTTGTTAAATGAAGAAGTGAGAAGAAAATCTTCAGATTCCTCCCACTCATACGCATTAGTCACTAAAGAACGGGGGAGACCAAAGAATAGAGAAAATTATAACTGAAGCAAATCAAAAGGGAGATCCAAGTCGAGAAATGGAGTGACGTGTTATTATTGCAAGAAGCCCAGACATATGGAGTGTCGAAAGTTCAAAAGAGATAAAAAAGAAGGAAAATGTGGTGATGTAAACAAATAATATCAAAAAACCACTATAGTTGCATCCGGTGATGTTATAATCTCCTCGATGTGTGATGAAGGTTGTGTTAGTGCAACATGATTCAAATTGGGTGATTGATTCAGGAGCATCCTTCCATGCTACTTCCCACTGAGATTTCTTTACTATGTACAAGTCAGGATACTTTGGTTCGGTAAGGATGGGAAATAATGGAGTATCTAAAATTGTTGGAATGGGTGAAGTTTGCATTACTACCAATACCGGCTACAAGTTGGTCCTCAAGGATGTGAGACATGTTCCAGACCTTAGATGGAATCTCATCTCAACATGAATGCTTGATGATGAAGGGTATGAGTCACATATTGACAATGGAGTATAGAAGTTGAAAAATGGCTCTCTTGTTGTGGCAAAAAGTAAAAAATGCTGCTATCTCTACAAGACAGAAGCCTAGCTATCCAAATGTGAGGTGAATACTGCCCTTGAAGAATCTTTATCCAACTTATGGCATCAGTGACTTGGTCACATGAGTGAGAAAGGTTTGGAGATTTTGGTGAAGAGAAATTCTATTTCAAGTCTCAAAGGTATATCCTTAACCCCTTGTGATCATTGTTTAGTAGGAAAACATCATAGAGTTTTTTTTTCACATGCTAAAACTAAACGGGCTACTGAATACTCTGATGTATGTGACCCTATGACTATGAAAACTTTGGTGGTGCTTTCTATTTTATTCCTTTCATTGATGATGCATCTAGGAAAGTTTGGAGCTTTGCCATGAAGAGCAAAGATCAAGTATTTGAAAAGTTTCAAAAGTTCCATATCATGGTTGAAAGACAAACATCAAAGTCCTTGAAATACCTTTGAAAAGATAATAGTGGAGAGTACACCTCAAGGAAGTTTGAGGACTATTGTGCCAAGCATGACATACGACATGAGAAGATTGTTCCCTCCACACTGCAACATAATGGTGTTGTAGAAAGAATGAATCGTACCATAATGGAAAGGGTTAGAAGCATGATTTACTCAGCTAAGTTACCAAAGGAGTTTTGGAGTGACGCTATGAATACGACGTGCTACTTGATAAATCTATCTCCTTCAGCTCCATTGGAAGGGGATGTGCCAGAAAGAGTATAGACCGATAAAGATGCATCCTACTCATACTTGAGAGTCTTTGGATGCAAGGCCTTTATACATGTACTTAAGGAGCATCTAAGCTAGTTAGATGACAAAGCAACCTAATGTATATTTCTGGGTTATGGAGATGATGAATTTGAGTACAGGTTATGGGATCCCAAGGCCAAGAAGTTACATAGAATCCGAGAAGTTATCTTTCGTGAAAATCGAACACTTTTTGATTTTGATGAGAAAGAACCACCAAAGAGGCGTGTAGATGAGCTGTCAGAAGAACAAGTTCCTTTACCCATACATGATGATGATGGACAACAAGTTCAATATGAAGATGACCAAGTTTGGGGTGGTGAGACTCCTCAACTAGATGATGTGCATAATGATGATGTACAAGGTGATGTTGAGCACGGGGAACAACCTCCTCAAGAAAAACCACCTATGGTGAGATGGTCACAAAGGGAATGAAAAGCCTCAACAAAATATTCATCATCAGAGTACGTCACAATCATTGAAAGTGATGAACCAGAAAATATTAAAGAAGCTATGGTACATGAGCAAAATGAACAATGGAAGAAAGCTATGCAAAAAGAACTTGAATCCTTGCATAAGAACAAAACCTATGAGCTTGTTGAGCTACCAAAAGGATAAAAGGCTTTAAAGAACAAGTGGGTATTTAGGTTGAAAAATGAAGATGACAAAAAGAAAATGGTGTGCAAGGCAATGTTAGTTGTCAAGAGATTTGGGCATAAAAGTGGTGTTGATTTTGATGAAATATTTTCTCCCGTTGTGAAAATGACTTCCATTCGCACTATCCTAAGACTAGCTGCTAGTCAAGACTTGGAGATTGAGCAGTTAGGTGTCAAGACAACTTTCTTATATGAAGATCTAAAGGAAGAAATATACATGGAACAACCAAAAGGTTTCCTATTGAAGGGTAAGGAGCACATGATATGCAAGTTGAAGAAGAGCTTGTATGGGTTGAAGCAAGCTCCATGCCAGTAGTACAAAAAGTTCGACTCTTTTGATGAGTCATAGTTTTATTAGAACCACTGCAAGCTACTGTCTTTACCTTAAAAAGTATTATGAATCTTCCTTTATTATTCTCATGTTATATGTTGATGATATGCTCATTGCTGGGCAATATGCTAATTTGATTTGATAGGTTGAGGAAATAATTAGACAAGGCTTTTGGCATGAAGGACTTAGGGGCTGTAAAACAAATTTTGGGCATGACAATCAAGCGTGATAGGAAGAACAAAAAGTTGTGGCTATCACAAGAAAAATACATCGAGAAAGTATTTGAAAGATTCAAAACCAGTCAGTACACCATTAGCTAGTCACTTCAAGTTGAGTGCCAAGTTATCTCCAACCAGCAGTGAAGAGAAGAAGGAAATAGAGAAGATCCCATATGCATCAGCCGTATGGAGTTTGATGTATGCTATGGTGTGCACAAGGCCTGACATAGCACATGCTACCAATGTAGTAAGCGGATACTTGGCAAATCCAGGCAAACAACATTGGGAAGCTGTAAAATGGATTCTAAGGTATCTAAGAGGCACATCTAAAGCTTGCCTATATTTTGGAAACTCATCACCCTTGGTGGAAGGCTATATAGATGCAGATATGGCAGGAGATCTTGATAGAAGAAAGTTTACTTTGGGTTACTTGTTTGCTTTTGCAGGAGGAGCCATTTCTTGACAATCAAAGCTGCCAAAATATGTTGCACTCTCAACTACAAAGGCAGAGTATATTGCTGCCACATAAGCCTACAAGGAGATGCTATGGTTGAAGCGTTTTCTTATAGAGTTGGGTTTGAAGCAAAATGAGTATGTAGTTAGATGTGACAGTCAAAGCTCCATTGATCTGAGCAAGCATGCTACATTCCACTCTAGGACCAAGCACATTGAGGTGTGGTACCATTGATTCGAGATGTCTTAGAAAATGGGTTGATGAAGATTTACAAAATCCATACCGATCGGAATCTTTCAGACATGATGATGAAGATTGTGCCAAAGGAGAAGCATGACTTATGCAGAGCTTTGACAGGCATGGGTGCCATGTGTGCATCCAATATGATGGTGCCCTCCTCATGGGTCTCGAGGGGGAGTTTGTTGAGTGATACCTTGTGAGGTCCAGACCCACAAGGAGTAAAAAAAAAAAAACTATATGGACCCAATAAAAAATAAGAAAGTGTTAGAGAGAGAGAGAGAACATTGGGGGTATTTAAAGGACAAAACCCAAAAAGGGTTTTTCTCACCATGGTAGAGAGAGAGAATAGGGAGAGGGCAACAACTTCCATCCACCAGCGATCTCCATGAGCGATCATCTCCACTAGCGAGCATCATCCAACTGAGTACCCTTCTCCAAGCCATTGGAAAGCCATCTTTGGGGTTTTTTTGAGGTGGGAAAGAGACAATTTTTTGAGCTTGTGAGGTAACTGTGTATCTTCTCCAAGTTATTGTTGTTCTCTCACTTGATTGTAAGTATAAAGTTTTGGGCAAATAAACTTGAGAAGAAACTATATTGTAACCTAAGAAACTATATTGTAACCTTCATTTGATTTAGTGGATTCCTCTCTCAGATTTGCCCTGTGGTTTTTCCCTTCACATTGAAGGGTTTTTCACGTTAAATCTTGTGTTGTGATTGTCCTTGATCGAACTTTTTCTTTTGTGATTTGTGATTTCTATATTTCTTGGCACTTAGCAAATTACACATCTTTTGATATTTGCATAAACATACATTGTGGGAAATGTTTTTCCTTTGATTCGCACATAGAAGGGCAGGGCATTACTTCCCAACAAATACTAATTAGAGGTGTCTTTTTGTATAATTTTCTATTTTGGAACTTTAAGTTATGCCCATTTCCAAAATTTAGGAACTTCAAATTTGGAAAGTTTAGAAAAAAAATGAGGTGCATTGGTTTGAAATTTGAAGTTAAAAAACTATTGTACTTGTTAGAACAAAACCGGGACCCTCCTGGTTCTAGTTAGAATCTGTTTTGGTGTAGTAATAGTACGATTTACTCGCACCCTCCCCCCATGCAATTTTTCGGACCAACACTAGTGATAAGTACACAAACCTTCTGAATTTTTTAATAACCAACTGGTTTTCTGCTAATTGGATTGGTTTTCTTTATAAAAGACGTAATAACATCAATAACAACATAATGAAATAGTGGCATGTCATTTGACAGCAATGGCATGTGATTTGCAACATTGGCTCATCATACACAACAGAACTCGTGATTTTCTCATTTGTTTCTATTTGATTCCAGTTTTTCACATTTTTTAGGTTTTTTCAATCAATTATGGATTGAAATAATTTATTTTATACTATAAATCGCTGGATTTGCAACTAGAAACACATCAGAAATCAAATTTTTGTACCCTTTTTTTAGGGTTCTTGATGGTTTTAATTTGGGCTCATTTTTAATTGTTCGAGTTTGATTTTTCCTATACTAAATGAAAGTTAAGAAACGATATTCTCAATAATAAATAAAATGATTTGATAGCTTTAATTATTTTGTATGCCAATTTGACACACAAGTAGATATTTTCACAAGTTGATTTAAAACATACTGAAAAAATGCCCTTTATTTCTCATAATTTCAAAGTTTGATTTCCCCTATATTTTGTTTCTATAAATCCTAATAACATATATAATTGAAGTTTATAATGCTAAAGATTGTGGTGAGAAAAGGAAAAGTTTATATAGAGCTGAGGCTCTATACAATCAAATTAGAGCCCACCTCAAAGATTTCACTAGAAGAGGTTGTTTTGATGCCAAAATATCATCAAATTAGTCATCTCAACATCAAGATGAATGGATATGAGGAATTCAAATTCTGGAAATGGTGCATCTTGTATCACATTTTTGGACCGTCAATTTTCAAGTTTTATAGATCTACTCGATCTACACTACGTTTGAAGCTTTAAATTTATAATTAAAATGAGAATATATTTTAAGGCTATCACCAAGATTTCTGGTATCGAAACCATTTTTCATAGCACTATTAGAAGGTGGGCTCCAATTTGATTGTTTAGAGCCTCGTCTCTAAACAAACTGCACCCAAATTTAAATACAAAGATTAAAAGATATATATCACAAATTAGTAATATAAATATTTTTAAAAACTCCCATTATAGAAGATGTGCAAATGGATAAAATTAAGATATCAATGACCTAACTAAAATGTTAGCCTCTTTTCGTTTTTGTAATTTTTAAAATCCCCTCCACTCCATCGCCCCTCAAGTGGGTGGAGAGAAAAACATTATTATTAAATATCCATACATCCAACTGGGCCCGATCTAGCCAATTTCACCATTAAAATTTAAGTATTTTTTTCAGAATTTCTTTAAAGAAAAAAAAAAACTTATCCAGAAAACAAAAACTTCAAATCCATTACTTTATTACAAAATGGTGCATTGAAGCCTTCGAGTATTATTAAAATGTTTTACTCGGTATTAGCAAGGCCAAGTGCATGTACACTTGAAATTGCTATCGCAATGTCCATGTCCTTGATTGGATGACCTGCAAGAATATCGGCAAATGGCACCCAAGCAAAAGATTGGTGTAGTAAAAGTGTTGGTGCATTCTTTTGCCTCACCAATTGATACCATTTCACCTGCATTAATAAAAGGATGCAGTTAGCATGAGGCCTAGCCCGCACATGTAGAATTGTAAGTTTGGCAATAAATATATGTTTTAAATATAATTTGATCCTAATTTCAACAGAACATATAATCTTTAACACGAAGATCATGAATATGAATGAATAAATAAATTTCAAAAATTAGAAATACAAATTACATTAAAAATCATTTGGACCATTAGTTACAATATTTTTTAGATGGACCACCTATTTGCATCCATCTTTAAGATGGATGCTTTATATCTCTGGACCACATATTGTACAAATGTGGTCCAGGCACAATGAAACAATTGTTCTTTATAAAATGCATTTAAACTTTGAGAGAGAAAACCTATAAAAAATTCAGCCTAGCATGTGCATTGTGCCCTTTGAAAAACTTGGGAGGATGATCTAGTCCACTCCCATGTAAATATTACTGTGCATCTACTGCCTCATTCAAAAGACTTACTTCGGAGGATTTTTTCAATCTGAAATTTGGGAACCGCATAAGAAACACTATATGTTCATTTTCAAAAGAAATTTGAGTTTTTGGCATTTAGATCTCACCCTCTTAAAAAATTGGACAATATTTGTTCAATATTGAGACATTATTATTTTTAGTATATAAATATTTTATGTCCACAAAATTAGAATCCTAAACTTACTCTTATATTAGGTTTTACCCGAGGGAGTAAATAGATAGTATACTCCTACCGGAGCATAAATTCTTTTAGCTTAATAAGAAGCTATGGTGGCTCTTACCCTAGGCAAGTAGCCAGTACTGCATGTATTGACTTTATTTGGAAAAAGTATCACATAAAAGAAATATTTTTTTAAAAAAAACTATTTATGACATTTCGTTTTTAAAAAAAAGACATTTATCATTCCAAGGCCAAAATTTGCCAAAATGTAAAACCATGGTATCTCCTACCAGTGTACATTAGACTTTCATAATCGGTTCCTAATATGTGGATTGCCCCATGAGTGCCATACAGTGTGAATCATTGCCCCTATCGTACAGATATTATGCACCATGCATTTGTGCCATTATTTTCACAGTTCATGAACAAAATAGTGAATGCAATGCTTTTTCAGGACTAAAAAACAGGACCTGTCTGTAAGTTACGAAATACAAATGAAATAAAGCATTTTTTTAGCAATACAATCAAATTTTACTTTATATTCTCAAAAAATAAGACTTGATAGTAAAATATGAAATATATGGAACTCTTTTTAATTATAAACTATAAATACGATTTATTTATAAATTTCTATTTTGTTCTTTACCTATTAGCAAAAACAATATACAATAAGATTAGAATATGATTCATTTAAAAGTTGGAAAAACATGTACGTGCATTTTTTTAGGTTTCATTTCTCAAAAGATGCAAGGTTTAAAAACACATACAGCGGCATAAAGTTTATGTGTTATATCTTCTAACACCCTAGAACAACACTATACCCGTTGACCAGTACTTTTAGCCCAAATAAAAGGTCATCATATTTTTTATTGCTTTTTAAATCCCTTTTTCTCTATGTTTTCCAGTGTTTCTCCCAAACCTGTCTCTTTTTTTCTCTCTCCTCATGATTCTCCCTAAACTTCTCTTACCCTTTTTTTGGGGGAATATACGGAAAGACAGAAAAGGTAGTTTAGAAAGGAATAGAGAAAGAGAGGAGTTTAGAAACGAATAGAAAAAAAAAGTTACCATTTTAACTTTTATTATAGCTAAAAGAATAGGATAAAAAAGGGTTAAAGTCTGTCCAAAGGTACACTTAATCTCTATGCCGCTATATATGTTTTAAGACTTTGGATATGTTAGGAAATTAAACGTAAAACGAGGTTGTACATGGATATTTTCCTTAAAGTTTATCAAATTAGCAAGAGAGGTTAAATTTCTAACCTAAACTTAATCCTACATGTCTTATATTCTTGATCTAAAATGTCCCTCTATATCATTAAGTGTTTTAAAACACGGATACGTGGGAAATTAACACAATGGTGAACCGACCAAAAAATATGAAGGATTAATTTTTTATAATTTTCTCTATTTTTTTTTTTTGTGATTCAAACTATTTCAAATTGAGAAAGGCATGGATTTAAGAACAGATCTAAGTCGTTAATCATTTCAACAATTCCTAATCTTGATTAGTGATTTTTTAAACCATTATCACTCGGGAAAAATCTAAGATCTATCTCCACATTGAATATTTGAATGATAGTGCTCGTACCCCTATCTCTATATACTACAATAGATACAAGTGAAAAGGACAAAAGAGAAAGTTTGCCTTGTTTTCCATATGGGAAAGAGAGAGAGCTGTACCTGTAAAAATGAGGACAAGAAAAGTAAAGGCAAGTAACAGCGTCATCTTGAATGGACCCCAAAGCACAAGTTCTTGACCTTTTCAAATGCTATATACTAAGGTAAGTTGTGTACTTATAGAGGCTGAGGTGATTTTTTTGGTGAAGATAACCATTATTTCCAACTCATTTTGTCTGTCCAATAACGTATTAGGATTGTCTTGCTTAAAACTGCTCCTGTTTTATTATGATCTTGTATTCCCAAGGGAAATCACACCTCTATATATATATCTATATATATATATTCTACTTTTTTAAGCTAGAGTACGCATAAGGGAGAGAGAGTGGTCAATATCTTAAAATTAATGTGTTTCTATTTTTCATATAGAAAAATCAACAAAATCAACCAAGAAAAAGATACTATATTCTATCTTTATCTAAACATACTACATTCTATATCCTAATGTGAGAGAGTAGGCACGAGGGAAGAGAGAGATAATAGAAGTGAGAGAACGTCAATCTCCTAAGAGAGAGAATATGTATATGAAGCTTATATTTTCCATTTAGAGAGAGATGAACATGGAGATGAGAGAGAGAGATCTCGTGTAGAAACTAGGGGGTTAAATATATTATTGAGATGTCATTTCTTAAAAATATAGTGAAAGATATGGAAAGTATATATAAATGTTATCATTATGTCTCCTTTCTAAAATCTCTAACCTCATTTTTTAGTTCTATCGCTTTCCTAAAATCTCTAACCCTCTTTCTAAGAGAGTTATTTGTCCCTCATCTTATTTAGGCAAGTTTTTTTAGGTGCCCTCTCATTCAAACGAGGCACCCTCCTTACGCCCTCTCTGTTCTTCTCCAGAACCTCCCATCTCTCTCTTCTCTATTTTTTTTTTGTATTTTTATTTATGATTTTTTGTAGTTTTCATTTTGGAAACTTTAAGTTCTGACCTTTTTAAAAAATTAGGAACTTATAAGTTTGGAACCGGTTTAATAAAAATTTAGGTGCATTTGGTTTGGAATTTGAAGCTCAAAAACGATTGTACTTGTTATTTTTTCTTTTCTTTTCTTTTTTTTCAAAAGTGAAATATCAATTCAAAATGTCATGTTCCAAACCTGTACTTCGAAATTTTTATCTAAAATGTAAGAGCGAAATGAAAGCAGTATAATTTAAAATAACTGGTTCTAACCGGAACCGGTGAGTTAGAACAGAACTGGGATCCTCTAGGTTCCGGTTAGCGTCGTTCGGTTTTTTGCTAATCAAACTGGGTTTTTTATAAAATGATGTTATAAAGTAAATAATGGCCATTACGAAACAATGGCTCATTATTTGCAGCAGGACCTGTGATTTTTTATTTTACTTGATTTGATTTAATTTTTTCATAATTTTTAGGCTTTTTAGTCAATTATTAACTGAAATAATTGATTTTATACTATAGATCGATGGATTTGCAATCATAAATACACTGGAAATCAAATTTTTGACGCCATTATTTTTGGTGGTCTTCATGGTTAATAAAAGAAAACTGCCAAACTCGAGATTTGGGTTCATTTTTTATTGTTTCTAAATCAAAATCTTGGTGTTTTGTAGATCACAAAGTTACTCAGAAGATTGATGTCCTAATTTCATCGAAAATCTGAAATTTGGGGCTCATTTTTAATTGTTTCTCAGTCAAATTTTAGAGATTTCCTACATCACAAAGTTACTCAAAAGAATGCAATCTTAATTTGGTCAAAAATAAAAAATTGGCACTCGATTTTTATAGATTAGGGCATCAACTAAGTTTGTCATTTCTGAGTTGAAAAAAATCTGCCAACCGGTCGATTTTGGGTCCTCTTTTTATCATTTTTCAATCAAAATTTGGGGCTTTTGGAGATTATAGAGTTATTCAGAAGATTGTAGTTCTAATTTGGCCAAAAAGTAAAAATTTGGTGCTCAATTTTTATAGTCGATATCAATGTTTTAAAAATTGGCGAGTCGCAACAGATTTGCCCGAGTCGACATGGGAATCGGTCACACCGTATCGATTCTTATGTAATACCGGGAATCGCCCGGCTGTAGAGAAAAATCGCCGATCTTGAACCGTAAATTGTTTATATGAAATAATAAATCCCGATTCTAAACGGACTATGACATCAAAAGTCAGCGAGTCACTGGATGAGGATATTTTGATAATTTAGTTTAAAATTATGTACTGCAAGGTAGTAGGGGTATTGAAGAGGTATTTATAGCTTTTCAAAGTTTATCTAATTCTTCGATGTGAGATTTGAGCCGAGTGATATAACGTTGAAATGTTATTCAATATAAATATTATTATACAAAGCTATTCAACAACTTGTGATGGGGCACCGTGGGTATCATCTATGGTTCCTCCTAGAATGTCCCCAAGGTCGAACCTTTGGGATGCAATCTTGCATTTATATTTTTTATCTTCAAAAAAAATAAAAAGAAGAAAATAATATCATCAAAAAAATAAAACTTTTTTGTCTTCAAAGAAAATTATTATCTTCAAAAAAAATAAGAAGAAGAAAATAATATCATCAAAAAAAATAAAACTTTTTTGTCTTCAAAGAAAATTATTGTCTTCAAAAAAATAAAAAGAAAAAAATAATATCATCAAAAAATAAAAAAAATTTGTCTTCAAAGAAAATTATTTTCTTCAAAAAAAATAAAAAGAAGAAAATAAAATTATCAAAAAAATAAAATGAAAATAAACGTTTTACTTTAAAAAGGTAATACATCATCCTTTTTTTTTCTTTTTTCTTCTAAAAAAAAGTAATAAAACAAGTTTTTCTTGACAAAAAAAATAACATAAAAGGTATAAAAAATAAAAGGTACTTTGGCAGAATTATTTTATTATTTTCTTGTAAAAAAATAAAAACTAATACAACAAGCACAAAAAAAGGAAATACAACATCTTCTTCTTTTTTTCTTAAAAAAAAAAAAGTTTATACAACAAGTATTTTTTGTCAAAAAAATAAAAGGCATTTCTTAATACAATAGGTATTTTTTAATACAACCTAGGAATAACTAATCTAATTATAGTTTTTATTTTTATAACATGTTAATCTTTAACATAAATTTAGGAATATTAATTTTAAGATAGGGTTCATACAATGAGACCATTTGAAATCTCTCTATGTCTATACTAACAATCTCTTCCACTAAATTTATTCTAGAAATCTAAAAACTTAAAGTTTTGAAAAATTAAAGTGTTATTTCTAAAATTGGTACACATTCTAAAAATTTCTACATTGATAACCAAATATTTTATTTTTTATTAATTTATTTGTATTATACATCATGTAATGTACTATTTTTCTTAAAATTGTCAATAATACAATTTAAATTAGATGATATTATAAGATATTTTGAATTTGTTATTATTTATATAATAAAATAATTATAAAATGTAAGCCAACAATTTCAATTTCAGTATATAATATTGTAGTTAGTTAGGTTGTAATAATTTTGGATTAGAGTTAGTTAGGTTGTAATAATTTTGGTCTTTTTTTAGCGGATTAGGGTTTTACGCCAATTCGATATTTTAGTAGCCATTTTTTCATCAATTTAATCCATTCTTTATTGTAGTTTAAGTATGATTTTATACTTTGTCTATGATAATTCTATGTTTTTTTTTATGTGATGCAAATTTAATGGTAAACATAAGTTCATACAGGGAGAGAACATCTCAATATTCGTAAATTGATAAAAAAATAAAAGTTAATGATATAATACCTATATTTCTTATAGTATTCCCAAAAAACGTTTATAATGAATTTTGATAATTCTTTTGGATTTTTTTGAACGTTTAATCGGACTAGTTCAGCAGATTCCCAATCTCCGGATCACCGATTCACCGATCCGGATAGGTTTCTGGGGCGCCCGATTCGGCCGATAAGAATTTAATGTGACTTTTCATTTAGTATTTTTTTATATCAACTTTTTGTTGCTCGAGTAATTGTTTACTACTTAATTTTGCTAAAAATAAAACTATGCAAAAAATATTTTTAAAATTTGAAATAATTATCTTCAATTTTATCTCATTAGTTTGCAATTTATATGGGAAAGAACTCCGATTTTTTAAAATTTATCTCCAATTTTGTTTTAATGCTATAAAATCTAAAATTGTGGCATGTATTTTACTTAATCTAATATTACGGTAGGCTTTTTATTTTATTTTATTTTTTCTTAATCATAATTTTTTTTGTAATATTGTCGTTAAAATGTTGATTTTGGATGTTAGAAAGGATATTTGTTCATTTACATAGATGCATAAATGTGCAATTACGTACGGTTATTACGTACCGTTATGTTCTTCTAGACATTATAACAAAATTGTGTTGCCTGTATTGTTATTAACATACCGTTATGTTCTTCTAGACATTGTAACAAAATTATGTTGCTTGTATTGTTATTGACATGATTGTAATGTTCTGAATCTTAAAAGATATTTTAACTTATTTTTTTATATATTTTAGTTATCATGACCCTCGCCTGCTGAATGTTCATCTCTCATAATCACTTTCTTAAATGAGGTTCATGATTATTATACAGACTTTAAGTTATATTTTATAACTTAGAGCAAGTAATGTAATTTTACTATTTCAATTTTTTTAAAGATAAATGTAGGTAATAAAATAGTATACACTTAATCTATATTTTTATATTTTTTTAGGAAAAATATCTCTATACCACCTAATTTTAGGTTTCATTTCACAATCGACCCATAGTTTAAAAGATATCTTGGGGCATTAAAATTGTAGATTTTATTTCTTCTAACCCACTTAGCTAATTTAAACTTGCTTTTTTAAGTCAAACAAATATAAAAAGACATGCCTTTTCTAAAAACCATCCTACCAAACTTCTAGAGAGAGAAGGGTTTTATGGAGGTAAGAGGTTACCGGAGGAGAGAGAGGTGTTTGGAGAAACAAAGGAGGAGAGAGAGTGAAAGAGATGCAAACAGAGAGAGAAAGAGAGAAGTTTGAGGTCAATAAGTGAAGAGAGATAAAAGATTGGGTTTAAAAATAACATGTCTTTCTTACATTTGTTTAGGTTAAAAAATAAGTTTAAAGTGGCCCGAGGCTTAGAAGATATCTTTTGAAACCTTAGGTTTATCAAGAAATGAAACCTAAAATAGGTGATATGGAGATATTTTCTATTTTTTTTAATGTCTTTTGGGTTTTTGGTCCATTTAAAAAACAAATTCAACCGCACCAAACCAGTTTGGTTAACAGCCCGGTTAGGCTGGTCTCAATGTAACCACTTCTGGCCCCACGTCTGGTTGATTGTTCCAGTTCGATTTTTCCTGCACTAAATGAAAGTTAAAAAACAACGTTTCCAATAATAAATAGGTTGATTTGATACCTTTAATGATTTTGCATGCCGCCCTTAATAGATATTTTCACAAGTTGTTTTAAAAGATATTGAAAAATGACCTTTATTTCTCATAATGTCAAAGTTTGATTTCCCCTAGATTTTGTATTTTTAAATACTAAAAACATATATACTTGAAGTTTATAATGCTAAAGACTGTGGTGTGATAAAATTTATAGGGAAAAGTTTATATAGAGGCGAGGCAATCAAATTAGAGCCCACCTAAAAAATTTCACTAGAAGATGTTGTTTTGATGCCAAAATATCCTCAAACTGATAATCTCGACATCAAGATGCATGGACATGAGAAAAAAATGAATTTCAAAATTTGAAAATAGTGCATCTTGTAACGCATTTTTGGACCGTCAATTTTCAAGATTTCCAAGTTTCATAAATATGCTCGATCTACACTGCTTTTGAAGCTTTAAATTTATAATTAAAAATGAGAATATATTTTAAGTCTATCACTAAGATTTCTGGTATTGAAACCATATTTCTCGACATTATTTGAAGGTGGGCTTTAATTTGATTCTTTACCAACCGCACTCAAATTTAAATACGAACATTAACAGATATATATCACAAATTAATGATATAAATATTTTAAGAAACTCCCATTACAAAAGACGTGTATATGGATAAAATTATGATATAATTGACATAACTAAAAAGTTAACCTTTTCACCCCCCTTTTCTTTTTTGTAAGGATGCTGTGTGTTAAAATTTTGCTCACCTGTAAATATTAGCCGACCAAATTAAGATATCCATGACCCTCAAGTGGGTGGAGAGAAAAACATTATTACTAAATATCCATACATCCAAACGGGCCCGATTTAGTCAATTTCACCATTAAAATTTAAGTAATATTTCAGAATTTCTTTAAAGTAAAAAAACTTATCCAGAAAACAAAAACTACAAATCCATAACTTTATTACGAAATGGTGCACTGAAACCTTTGAGTATTAATAAAGTGTTACTCAGTATTAGCAAGGCCAAGTGCATCTACACTTGAAAGCGCCATCGCATTCTCCATGTCCCTGATGGGATGTCCTGCAAGAATATCTGCAAATGGCACCGAAGCAAAAGACCGGCGTAGCAATAATTTCCTTGCTGCATTCCTTTGCCTCAGCAATTGATGCCATTTCACCTGCATTAATAAAAGGAGGCGGTTAACATGCGGCCGAGCCCTCATATGTAGAAATGCAAGGTTAGCAATAAATACATTTTTTAAATATAATTTGATCTTAATTTTTAGAGATTATATAAATCTTTAATGAATATGAAAAAATAAATAAAATTAGAAAATTAGAAATACTAATTATATTAAAAAATATTTGGACTGTTAGTTACAATTGTTTGTAGATGGACCACCTATTTACATCCATCTTTAAGATGGACGCTTTATATCTATGGACTGCATATTGTACAAATGTAGTCTAGCCCGCATGAAACAATTGTGAAAACAGGAAAAAAAATTGGGTCGAGCATGTGAATTGTGCAGTTTGACCAACTTGGGAGGATGTTCCAACACGTTCCCATGGAAATATTATTGCACATCTACTTACTTCCTCATTCAAAAGACTTTGGAGGATTTTTTCAATCTAAAATTTTGGAACCGCATAAGACTCACTAGATGATTATTTTCAAAAGAAATTTGAGTTTTTGGCATTTAGATCTCACCCTCTTAAAAAATTGGACAGTATTTGTTCAATCTTAAGACAATATTATTTTTAGTATATGAATATTTTAATTCCAAATTTTTTATTTAATCTAAGTGTTTAAAAGGTTATGTCCCCAAAATTAGAATCCTAAACTTACTCTTATGTTAGGTTTTACCAGAGGGAGTAAATAGATAGTATACTCCCGCCAGAGCATAAAATCTTTTGGCTTAATAAAAACGTATGGTGAGCACTGCATGTATTGACTTTCTTTGGAAAAAGTATCACATAAAAGAAATATTTTTTTTAAAAAAACTATTTATGACATTTCGTTTTTAAGAAAGAGACATTTATCATTGCAAGTAGCGCAAAGCCAAAATTTGCCAAAATGTAAAACCTTGGTATCTCCTACCAGTGTACATTAGACTTTCATCATCGGTTCCTAACATGTAGATTGCCCCATAAGTGTCATATAGTGTGAACCATTGCCCCTATCGGACAAATATTATGCACCATGCGTTTGACATTATTTTCACACTTCCCAAACAAAAATGTGAATGCAACGCTTTTTCAGGACTAAAAAACGGACCTGACTCTAAATTAGGAAATACCAATATAATAAAGCATTATTTCAGCAATATAATCAAAATTTATTTTATATTCTCAAAAAATGAGACTTATATATGGAACTCTTTTTAATTATAAACTACAAATAAGATTTATTTATAAATTCTTTTTTTTTCTTTACCAGTTAGAAAAAACAATATATAATAAGATTAGAATATGATCCATTTAAAAGTTGGGAAAACAACTTCATACACCTTATAGGTTTCATTTATCAAACGATGCAAGGTTTAAAAACATATATGGTGGCATAATGTTTCTATGTGTTATATCTTCTAACACCCTAGATCAACATTGCTTCATATGACCTATATTTTTAGCCCAAACAAAAAGTCATAATTTTTTTTATTCATTTATAAATCCCTTTTTCTCTCTCCATTCCTATGTTTCTCCCAAACCTCTCTCTTTCTTTCTCTCCTCATGATTCTCCACAAACCTCTCTCTCCTTCTTTATGTGGGGGAGAAACCTGGGTTGAGAGAGAGAGAGAGGGGTTTAGAAAGGAATAGAGAGATGAGTTTAAAAACGAATAGAAAAAAAACAACTTTTCATTTTAACTTTTGTTTTAGCTACAAGAATAGGTTCAAAAGGGTTAAAGTTTGTCCAAGGAAACAAGTGATCTCTATGCCGTCAGATATGTTTTAAAACTTTTTTTCCATTAAGAAAGAAACGTAAAACGAGGTTGTAAAAAGATATTTTCCCTTAAAAGTTTATCAAATTAGCAAGAGGTGTCAAATTCCTAACCAAAACTTAACCCTACATGTCCTATAATCTTGATCTAAAATGTCCCCCTGTATCACTACGTGTTTTAAACATAGATAGTGGGTGGATCGGAATTTAGTAGATTGGTGAACCGACCAAAAAAAATGAAGGATTAATTTTTCATAGTTTTTTTCTATGTTTTTTTGTGATTAAAGATATTTAAAATTAAAAAAGGCATAGATTTAAGAACAGATTTAATTCATTAATCATAATCAACAATTCCTAATCTTGATCAGTGATTTTTCAAACCATTATCACCCTAGAAAAATCTAAGATCTATCTCTAGATTGAATATTTGAATGATATTTCTTATACCCCTATCTCTATATACTACAATAGATACAACTTACAAGTGAAAAGGACAAAAGACAACTTTGCCTTGTTTTCCATCCTAGAGAGAGAGAGAGAGAGAGAGAGAGAGAGAGAGAGAGAGCTACTACTAGTAAGAAGTAAGAACGAAAGAAAGAACGAAGGAACGTAACGTAACTACGTACTACTCTTACGTAGTAACGTACCGTAACCGTAA
>NW_006495273.1:5228236-5271164 GCF_000471905.2 Amborella trichopoda | reverse complement strand
GTAACGTAACGTAACGTAACGTAACGTACGTAACGTAGTACGTAAGTACGTAGAGTAGAGAGAGACGAGAGAGAGAGAGAGAGAGAGAGAGAGAGAGAGAGAGAGAGAGAGAGAGCTCTACCTGTAGAAATAAGGACAAGAAAAGCAAAGGCAAGTACCAGCTTCATCTTGAATGGACCCCAAATGCTATCTACTAAGGTAAGTCGTGTACTTATAAAGGCCGAGGTGATTTTCTTGCAAAAAGATAACCATTATTTCCAACTCATTTTGTCGGTCCAATATCCTATTAGGATTGTCTTGCTGAAAACAACTCCTATTTTATTGTGATCTTTTATTACCAAGGGAGATTATTGAAGGCAACTAGAACCATGCGCTTAAGGTCGTGCAACTAGACCTCTGCTACAGTATAATGCTATATAGTTCGGACCATGGTGTTGAGCATTTTAGGGTGATGTAGAATGGATCGAAGATGAGCGGTTTAGGGTCATGCAGTATGGACTAAGGCTGAGCAGTTTAAGGACATGCAGTATCGATCGAGGCTGAGCAGTTTCGGGTCATGCAGTATGGACCGAGGCTGAGCAATTTAGGGCCATGTAGTATGGACCGAGGCTGTGCAGTATAGGGTCGTGCAACATGGACCGAGGTTGTGCAGTTTAGGGTCGTGCAACATGGACCAAGGCTGTATAGTTTAGGGTCGTGCAGCTCAGACCGAGGCTGTGCAGTTTAGGGCCCTGCAGCACTGACCTAGGCTGTACAGTTTAGGGTCATACAACATGGACTGAGGCTATACAGTTTAGGATCATGCAGCATGGACTGAGGCTATGCAGTTTAGGGTCGTGCAATATAAACCGAGGCTATGCAGTTTAGGGTTGTGTAGCTCAGATCGAGGCTGTGTAGTTTTTGCTTATGCAGCACGGACCGAGGATATGCAGCTTAGAATCGTGTAGCTTGGACTGAGGCTATGCAGTTTAGGGTCGTGTAACATGGATTGAGGCTATGCAGTTTAGGGTCATCCAACATAGATCGAGGCTGTGCAGTTTAGGGTCGTGCAGCATGGATTGAGGCTCTACAGTTTAGGGTCGTGCAGTTCGTACTGAGGCCATGCAGTTTAGGCACGTGCAGCATGGACCGAGGGTGTGCAGTTTAAGGCTGTGGAGCACGGACTGAGACTGTACAGTTTAGGGTCGCGCAACTTGGACCAAGACTGTGCAGTCTAGGTTCGTGAAGCATGGATCGAAGCTATACAGTTTAAGGCCATGAAGCTCGGACCACGGAAGAGTACTGTAAGGTCATGCAGCGTTGACCGAGGCTATGCAATTTAGGGTCGTGCAATATGATGAGCAGTTTAGGTTCATGCAGTATGGACTGAGGCTGAGCAGTTTAGAGTAATGCTGTACAGACCGAGACTGGGGAGTTTCAAGTCATGTAGTATGAATCGAGGCAGAGCAGTTTAAGGCCATGTAGTATGGATAGTGGGTGAGTAGTTTAGGGTCATGTAGTATGAACTGAGGCTGAGCAGTTTAGGGACATGCATTATGGACCGTGGCTAGGCAGTTTAGGGTCATGTAGTATCTCTATGCAGTTTAGGGTCATGCAGTACGGACCGAGGCTGTGCAGTTTAGGATTATGTAGCACGGACCGTGGCTGAACTGTTTAGGGTCATGCAGTAAGGAGGTTGAGCAGTTTAGGGTCATCCAGTATGGACTGAGGCTAAGCAGTATCATGCAGTATGGACCGAGGCTGAGCAGTTTAGGGTCTTGCGGTATGGACCGTGGCATAGCAGTGTAGGGGTCATGCGGTATGGATCGAGACTGAGCAGTTTAGGATCATGCAGTATGGATTGAGGCTGAGCAGTGTAGGGTCATACAGTATGGACCTAGGTTGAGCAATTTAAGGTCATGCAGTATGGACCGTGGCAGAACAGTTTAGAGTCATGCAGTATTGACCGTGGCTAAGTAGTTTAGGGTCATGTAGTATGGACCGAGGCTGAGCATTATAGGGTCATGCAGTATGGACCGCAGCTGAGGAGTTTAGAGTCAGACAGTATGGACCGTGGCTGAGCAGTTTAGGGTCATAGTATGGACCGAGGCTGCGATTTTTAGAGTCATGCAGTATGGACTGAGGCTGAGCAGTTTAGGGTCATGCAGTATGGACTGTGGCAGAGCAGTTTAGAGTAATGCAGTACGGATCATGGCTGAGCAGTTTAGGGTCATGCAGTATGGATCGAGTCTGAGCAGTTCAGGGTCATGCAGTATCGACCGAGGCTGAGCAGTTTAGGGACATGCAATATGGACCGAAGCTGTGAAGTTTAGGGTCATGCAGCACGGACCGAAGCTGTGCTATTTAGGGTCGTACGACATAGACCGAGGTGGAGAAGTTTAGGTTCATGCACTATTGATCGAGGCTGAGTAGTTTAGGGTCATGTAGTATGAACCGATATTGAGCAGTTTAGGGTCATACATCACAGACCGAGGCTTCCCAGTATAGGGTCATGCAATACGGACCTAGGCTGAGCAATTTAGGATCATGTAGTATGGACCCAGGCTGTGCAGTTGAAGGTTTGCAGCACGGATCGAGGCTGAACAGTTTAGGGTCATGCAGTATAACTCAAGGCTGAGCAGTTCAGGGTCATGCATTGTGGACCAAGGCTGTGCAGTTTTGGGTCATGCAGCTCGGCCTGAGGCCATACAGTTTAGGTTCGTGCAGCATGGATCGAGGCTGTGCAATTTAAGGACGTGCAGCATGGACCGAGGCTGTGCAGTTTAGGGTCGTGCATCATGGATCGAGGCGAAGAACTTTAAGGTCATGCAATATGGACCGAGGCAGAGCAATTTAGGGTCATGTAGTATAACCTGATACTGAGTAGTTTTGTGTTATTCAGTATGGACCGAGGCTGTGAAGTTTAGGGTCGTGCAGCACGGAAGGAGCCTAAGCAGTTTAGTGTCCTGCAGTATAGACCGAGGCTGAGCAGTTTATGGTCATGCAGTATGGACCAAGGCTGTACAGTTGTGGGTCGTGCAGCTTGGACCGAGGCTGTACAATTTAGATTCTTGTAGCGCGGACCGAGGCTGTACAATTTAGGGCCGTGCAGCACGGACCGAGGCTGTGCAGTTGAGGGTCGTGCAGCTCAGACAGAGGCTGTGTAGTTTAGGGTCGTTCAGCATGGCTCGAGGCTGTGTTATTTACGGTCGTTCAGCTCTGATCGAGGCTGTGCAGTTCAGGGTAGTGCAACACGGACGAGGTTGTGCAGTTTTACTGTCATGCAGCTAGAACCGAGGCAATGCAGTAAATGGTCAAGTAGCACGAATCGAGGCAGAGGAGTTTAGGGTCGTGCAGTATGAACCTAGGCTAAGCAGTTTAGGGTCATGCAGTATGGACTGAGGTTAAGAAGTTTAGGGTCATGGAGTATGGACCGAGGCTGCAAAGTTTAGGGTTGTGCAGCATGGACAGAGGCTGTGCATTTTAGGGTCTTGTAGCATAGACCAAGGCAGAGAAGTTTAGGGTAATGTAGTATGGACCGAGGCCGTGCAGTTTAGGGTCACGCAGCATTGACCGAGGCTGAGCAGTTTAGGGTCATGTAGTATAGACCGAGGCTGTTAGGGTCATGCAGTAAGGACCAAGGCTGTGCAGTTGTGGGTCATGCAGCTTGGATTGAGGCTGTGCAATTTAGGTTCGTGTAGCACCGGTCGAGGCTCTGAAATTTAGGGTCGTGTAGCACGGATTGAGGCTGTGTAGTTTAGGATCGTGCAGCTCGGACCTAGGCTGTGCAGTTTAGGGTCGTTCAGCACGGACCAAGGCTATGCAATTTAGGGTCGTGCAGCTCGGACCGAGGCTGTACCGTTTAGGGTCATGCAACACGGACGAGGGTGTCACACCCCAAGAATTTACAATACTGATATTCCTGAGATGTGACAGTCAAAACATATATACATCTCTTGATAGGACAAATTTACACTGACGAATTCTTCCAAAGTAACAAAAAAAAAGCTTAGACACAACTACAATATCTTCCAAAGTTGCCCTTGACGAGTACTCAAAATGAAGCCGCAGTTATCCTGAAAAATGTTTACCATAGTTTGATGAGTTTGGCTACTCAGTAAGTGATCATCATAATCCTAAAAATAATCATGGTTGAAAGATATCAATATTTTCCAAAAGAGATATATTAACAGAAATGCATCAACAGTTTCACTTTCAATAAATGCATAATTAAGTATAATCCGAATAATTGAAATGCATATAACACTTTAACGGTAGTGCATAATTCAAAGGATTTCACAAAATACTCTACTGGTGTCCCAAGTAGGTCACCTATATACCCCATCAGCGTCCTGATGGGTCCACTTAATCCCTATCGGCGTCCCAGATAGGTCCACTTAATCCCTGCAGGTCTACTTATACTTCACCGGCATACCGGATGCGTCCACTTAATCCCTACCGGCGTCCCAGATAGGTCCACTTATACCTCACCGGCGAACCGGATGAGTCCACTTGCATACTTAAATTATTTTTAAATCTCTTTAAACATTCGAAAGCAGCAAATATCATGTACTCAACATATCACTGAAGTCATTAATATGAATCTGACACCATTAATAACAGTCACTTTCAATAACAACCAATGAAATATTTTGGGCTCAAATTTAGAAAGGTAGCAGTTCGTAAAGACATTCTAGCATAATTGCCAATCTAATATGTATAGAAAAACTCTTATAGAAATTCAAGAATACGGAATTATCACAATTTATGGGATGTTTATTTGCAAATAAAACATTTCACAACAATGCTATAATCAAATGCAAAAATATCATTGTTCAGATAATAAGGCAGTCATTTGCACATGAAATTCACAATGTCTAAATATTTAAAAACAGTAGAAAGAAATCTCACAATTTTACTAAAAGCAGAAATATCACATTTATTTCTAATAATTTTACAGTATCTAAAATTTTCTAACATAGATAAAATATCACAATTTTTATTAAAAAGGTTATGTTTCAAAATAATGAGGTCGCGTGCGCATAAAAATTATCGCGCCTGAAATTCATGATAATAAGCAGAAATAATTATTTCATTTAATTTTAAAAAGAATGGATTATTTTTCAAGATAATAATGTCACTTACACACAAAACTTATAAAATAAAAATTCTAGACGGAAATATCACTATTTATTAAAAACACACTATTTTTCAGGAAGATGATGTCACTTACCTAAAATATTTGAGAGGGAGCTTCCGATAAAAATTCGGCTAGGGAGAGGAGCTCACGGTGTTTCGACTAGAAAGGGAAAGATTTCAGAAGTTTTCTAGGGTGAGAGTCCTCGCCTCTCGTATTTAAACTCTTACGACACCTTATTATAATATTTTATTAAGTGACACCTCATAAACGAGGTGTAACCGTTACAATACCCCTTATATGCTTAAAGCCCACGCCCACTTGACATGGCAAGGCAGGAGCAAACAAAAGAAACTTAACCAAAAGATTTTGAAAATGGTGATGGTCCCTAAGGACCATCATGCTCATATAGACCATCACTTCTTAAGAGTTTCTTTCCTTCTTTTTTATTTTTATTTTTTACTTTTTATTTTTTTAAAAAAATTTTAGAATTATTACCGAGGGTATACATTTTAGGGTCGTGCAGCTCGGACCGAGGTTGCATAGTTTAGGGTCGTGCAGCACGAATCGAGGCTGTGAAGTTTAGGGTCATGCAACATGGACTGAAGTTGTGCAGTATAAGGTCGTGCAGCATGGATCGAGGCTATACAGTTTAGGGTCATGAAGCATGGACCAAGGCTGTATAGTTTAGGGTCTTGCATAATGGATCGAGGCTGTGTGGTTTAGGGTCATGCAGCACAGACTGAGGCTATGCAATTTAGGGTTGTGCAGCATAGACCGAGGTTAAGACGTTTAGGGTCATGCGGTATGGACTGTGGCTGAGTAGTTTAGGGCCATGCTGCTTGGACCGAGGCTGAACAATTTAGGGTCATGCAGTATGGATCATGGCTGAGCAGTTTTGGGTCATGCAGTATGGACCGAGGCTAAGCAGTTTAGGGTCATGCAATATGGACCGAGGCAGCGAAGTTTAGGGTATTGCAGCACGGATTGAGGATGTGCAGTTTAGGGTCGTGCAGCATGGACTGAGGCGGAGAAGTTTAGGGTGATGCAGTATGGACCGAGCTGAGCAGTTTAGGGTCATGCAATATAAAACGATATTGAGCAGTTTGGGGTCATGCAGAACGGACCGAGGCTGAGAAATATAGGGTCATGCAATATGGACCGAGGCTGAGCAGCTTAGGGTCATGCAGTATGGACCGAGGTTGTGCAGTACGGATCGAGGCTGAGCAGTTAAGGGTCATGCAGTATAGACCGAGGCTGAGCAGTTCAGGTTCATGCATTATGGACCAAGAATGTGTAATTTTGGGTCGTCAAGCTCGGACCGAGGATATGCAGTTTAGGTTCGTGCAGAACGGACCGAGCTTGTGCAATTTAGGGTCGTGCGGCACAAACTGAGGCTGCGCAGTTTAGGGTCGTGCAGCTTGGACTGAGGCTGTGCAGTTTAGGGTCATGCAGCTCGGATTGAGGCTGTGCTATTTAGGGTCGAGCAGCACGAATCGAGGTCGTGCAGTTTAGGGTCATGCAGCATGGACTAAGGTTGTGCAGTTTAGGGTCGTGCAGCATGGATCGAGGCTCTACAGTTTTGGGTCGCGAAGCACAGACTGAGGCTGTGCAGTTTAGGGTTGTGCAGTATGGACCGAGGTTATACAGTTTAAGGTCATGCAGCACAGACCGAGGCTGTTGAGTTTAGGGTTGTGCAGCACACACCGAAGCTGACCAATTTAGGGTCATACAGTATGGACCGTGGCTGAGCAGTTTAGGGTCATGCAGTTTGGACCGGGGTTAAGCAGTTAGGATCATGCAGTATGGATCAGGGCTGAGCAGTTTTGGATCATGTAGTATGGACCGTGGTTGAGCAGTTTAGGGTCATGCAGTATGGACCGAGGCTGCGATGTTTGTAGTCGTGCAGCACGGACCGAGGATGTGCAGTTTAGGGTCGTGCAGGATGAACCGATGCGGAGAACTTTAGGGTCATACAGTATGGATCGCGGCTATGCAGTTTAGGGCCTTGTAGTATAAACCGATACTGCGCAGTTTGGGGTCATTAAGTATGGAGCGAGGCTGTGAAGTTTAGGGCATGCAGCACAGACCGAGGCTGAGCTGTTTAGTGTCGTCCATTATAGACCGAGGTTGAGTAGTTTAGGATCATGCGGTATGGACCAAGGCTGTGCAGTTTTTGTTCGTGCAGCTCGAACCGAGGTTGTGCAATTTAGGTTCGTGTAGCACGGACCGAGGCTGTGCAGTTTAGGGTCGTGCGGCACGGACTGAGGCTATGCAGTTTAGCGTCATGCAACTCTGACCGAGGCTGTGTAGTTTAGGATCGTTCAGCTTGGACAGAGGCTGTGCAATTTAGGGTCATGCAGCTAGGACCGAGGCTAGGCAGTTTACAGTAGTGCAGCATGGACGCCGCTGTGCAGTTTGAGGTCGTGCAGCTCAGACCGAGGCAGTGCAGTATAGGGTCGTGCAGCACGAACAGATGCTGTGCAATTTATGGTCGTGCAGCATGGACTGAGGTTGTGTAGTTGAGGGTCGTGCAGCATGGATCGAGGCTGTACAGTTTAAGGTCGTGAAGCCTAGACCGAGGCTGTGCAGTTTACGTCGTGCAGCATGGATCGAGGCTGTGTAATTTAGGGTCATGCAACACAGGCCGAGACTGTGCAGTTTAGGGTTATGCAACATAGACTGAGCAGTTTAGGGTCATGCAGTATGGACTATGGCTGAGCAGTTTAAAGTCATGCAGTTTGAACCGAGGCTAAGCAATTTAGGATCGTGCAGTTTGGATCGTGGCTGAGTAGCTTTGGGACATGCAGTATGGACCGAGGCTATGCAATTTAGGGTCACCCAGTATGGACAGTGATTGAGCAGTTTAGGGTCATGCAATTGGATTGAGGCTATGTAGTTTAGGGTCATGCAGTACGAACTGAGGCTGAGCAGTTTGGGGTCATGCAGTATGGATCGAGGCTGAGGAGTTTAGTGTCATGCAGTACGGACCGTGACTGAGCAATTTAATGTCATGCAGTTTGGGTGCAGAATGAAGAGTTTAGGGTCACGCAGCATGGACCGTGGTCATGCAGTATGGACTAAGGCTAAGCAGTTTAGGGTCATATAGTGTGGACCGAGGCTGAACAGTTTAGAGCCATATGGTATGGACTGTGGCTGAGCAGTTTAGGGTCATGCAGTATGGACCCAGGCTATGTAGTTTAGGGTCATGCAGTACGGATCGAGGCTGAGCAGTTTAGGATCGTGCAGTATGAATTGAGGGTGCGAAGTTTAGGATTGTGCAACACAGACCAAGGCGGAGAAGTTTAGGGTCATGCAGTATGGACCGAGGTTGAGACGTTTAGGGTCATGCAATATAAACCGATACTGAGCAGTTTAGGGTCGTGCAGGACAGACCGGGGCTGAGCAATATAAGGTCATGCAGTACAGACCGAGGGTGGGAAGTTTCGGGTCTTACGGTATGGACTAAGGCTGTGCAGTTTTGGATCGTGCAGCTCAGATAGAGGCTATGCAATTTAGGTTTGTGTACCACGTATCGAGGTTGTGCAATTTAGGGTCGTGTGGCATAGACTGATGCTGTGCCGTTTAGGGTCATGCAGCTCGGACCGAGGTTATCCAATTTAGGTTCATTCAGCATGAACCGAGGCTGTGCAATTTAGGACCGTGCAGCTTGGACTGAGGTTGTGCAGTTTAAGGTCGTGCAGCACGGACGAGGCTGTACAGTTTAGTGTCATGCAACTTGGACCGAAACTATACAGTTTAGGGTCGTGCAGCACAGATCGAGGTTGTGCAGTTTAGAGTCGTGCAGCATGGACTGAGGTTTTACAATTTAGGGTCGTGCAGCAAGGATCGAAGCTGTACAGTTTAGGGTTGTGAAGCATGGACCGAGGCTGTGAAGTTTAGGGTCGTGCTGCATGGACTGAGGCTATGTAGTTTAGGGTCGTGCAGCACAGACCGAGGCTGTGCAATTATGGGTTGTGCAGCACAGACCGAAGCTGAGCAGTTTAGAATCGTGCAGTATGGACTGTGGCTGAGCAATTTAGGGTCATGCAGTTTGGACCAAGGCTGAGCTGTTTAGCGTCATGCAATATGTATCGTGGCTAAACCGTTTACGGTCATGTAGTAGGGACCGAGACTGAGCCTTTTACGGTCATGCAGGGCTGAGCACTTTAGGGTCATGCAGTATGGACAAAGGCTGAGTAGTTTAGCGACATGCAGTATGGACCGAGGCATAGAAGTTTAGGGTCATGCAGTGTGGACCGAGGCTGAGCAGTTTATAGTCATCCATTATGGACAGAGGCTAAGTAGTTTAGGGTCTTGCAATATGGATAGAGGTTGAGCAGTTTATGTAGTATGGACCGAGGTTGAGCAGTATAGGGTCCTGCAATATGGACCGAGGCTAAGAAGTTTAAGGTCATGCAGTATGGACCGTGGCAGAGCAGTTTAAAGTCATGCACTATGACCGAGGTTGAGAAGTTTAGGGTCACACAGTAAGGACCGTAGTTGAGCAGTTTAGGGTCATACAGTATGGATCGAGGCTGTGAGGTTTAGGGTCTTGTAGTAAGGACTGTGGCAGAGCAGTTTAGAGTCATGCAGTATGGATCGTGGTTGAGCAGTTTAGGGTCATGTAGTATGGACCAAGGATGAGCAGTTAGTGTCATCTAGTATGGACCGGGGCTGAGCAGCTTAGAGTCATGCAGTACGGACCGAGGATATGCAGTTTAGGGTCGTGCAGCACAGACCAAATATGTGCAGTTTAGGATTGTGCAGCACGGATCGAGGCAAAGCAGTTTAGGGTAATCAAGTTTCGAACGAGACTGAGCAGTTTAGGGTCATGCAGTATGAACTGATACTGAGCCGTTCAGGATCATACAGCACGGACCGAGACTGAGCAGTATACAGTCATGCAGTATGGACCGAAGTTGAGCAGTTTAGGGTCATGCAGTATCGATTGAGGCAGAGGAGTTTATGGTCGTGCAGCACGGACCAAGGGTGTGCAGTTTAGGGTCACGCAGTATGGACTGAGGCTGAGAGGTTTAGGCTCATGCAGTAGGGATCGAGGCTGTGTAGTTTAGGGTGGTGCAGCTCGAATCGAGGCTGTGCAGTTTAGGTTCGTGCAGCACTGATCGAGGCTGTCAAATTTAGGGTCATGCAGCACGGACCGAGGCTGTGCAGTTTAGGATGGTGTAGCTGGGACCGAGGCTATGCAGTTTAGGATCGTGTAGCTCGGACCGAGGCTGTGCAGTTTAGGATCGTTCAGTGCAGACCGAGGTGGAGCAATTTAGGGTCGTGCAGCTCGGACCTAGGCTGTGCTGTTAAGGGTCGGGTAGCACGGATGAGGCTGTGCAATTTAGGGTCGTGCAGCTCGAACTTAGGCTGTGCAGTTTAGGGTCATGCAGCATCGACTGAGGTTGTACAGTTTAGGGTCGTGCAGCATGGGCCGAGGCTTTAAAGTTTAGGGTCGTGCAGCATGGACCGAGGCTATGCAATTTAGGGTCATGCAGCATGGACTAAGGCTGTGCAGTTTAGGGTCGTGTAGTACAGACCGAGGCTGAGCACTTTTGGGTTGTGCGGCACAGACCGATGCTGAGCAGTTTAGGGTCATGCAGCATGGACCATGGCTGAGCAGTTTAGGGTCATACAGATTGGACCGAGGTTAAGAATTTTAGGGACAAGCAGTATGGATCGGGGCTGAGCAGTTTAGGGTCATGCAGTATGGACCGTGGCTGAGCAATTTAGGGTCATCCAGTATTGACTGTGACTGTGCAATTTAGGGTCATGCAGATGGACTGAGGCTATGATGTTTAAGGTGGTGCAGTACGAACCTAAGCTGAGCAGTTTAGGGTCATGGAGTATGGACTGAGGCTGAGGCGTTTAGGGTCATGTAGTACGGACCGAGGCTGAGCATTTTAGGGTCATGCAGTATGGACCGAGGCGGTGGAGTTTAGGGTCATGCAGTATAGACTGTGGCTGAGTAGTTTAGGGTCATGCAGTATGGATCGAGGTTATGTAGTTTAGGGCCATGCAGTGTGGACCGAGGCTGAACAGTTTAGTGTCGTACAGTATGGACCGTGGCTGAGCAGTTTAAGGTCATAGAGTATGGAACGAGGCTGAGCAGTTTAGGGTCATGCGGTATGGGCCGGGGCTAAGCAGTTTAGGGTTATGCAGTGTGGACCAAGGACGAACAGTTTAGGGTCATGTAGTGTGGATCGAGGTTGTGCAGTTTATGGTCGTGCAGCTCGGACTCAGGCTGAGCAGTTTAGGGTCATGCTGTATGGACCGTGGCTTACAATTTTAAGGTCATGCATTATGGTCTAAGGCTGAGCAGTTTACGGTCATGCAATAGGGACTGAGGTTGAGCAGTTTACAGTCATGCAATAGGGACTGTGCCTGAGCACTTTGGGGTCATGCATCATGGACCAAGGCTGAGCAGTTTAGGGTCAAGCAGTATGGACCGAGGCATGGAAGTTTAAGGTCATGTAGAGTGGACTGAGGCTGAGCAGTTTATGATCATGCAGTAGGGACAGAGGCTGAGTAGTTTTGGGTGATGCAATATGGTTCGAGGCTGAGCAGTTCGGGGTCATGCAGTATAGACCGATGCTAAGTAGTTTAAGGCCATGCAGTGTGGAGCGTGGCAGAGCAGTTTAGAGTCATGCAGTATGAACCACGACTGAGTAGTTTAGGGTCATGAATTATGGACCGAGGTTGAGCAATATAAGGTCATGCAGTATGCACCGAGGTTGAGCAGTTTAGGATCATGCAGTAAGGACCGTGCTGAGACGTTTAGGGTCATGCAGTATGGACTGAGGCTGAGAGGTTTAGTGTCATGCGGTATGGACCGAGGCTGAGAAGTTTTTCGTCATGTAGTATGGACCGTGGCTGAGCAGTTTAGAGTCATGCAATATGGACCGTGGCTGAACAGTATAGGATCACGCAGTATGGACCCTTGCAGAGCAGTTTAGGGAAATCCAATATGGACGGAGACTGACAGGTTTAGAGTCACGCAGTATGGACCTGGCTGTCCAGTTTAGGGTCATGCAGTAAGGATTGAGGATGTGTAGTTTAGGGTCGTGCGGCATGGACCGAGGCGGAGCAGTTTAGGGTAGTGCAGTATGGACTAAAGCTGAGTTTTTTAAGGTCGTACAGTATGAACAGACACTGAGCAGTTTAGGGTCATGCAATACGGATTAAGGCTGAGCATTATAGGGTCATGCAATATGGACTGAGGCTGAGAACTTTAGGGTCATGCAATATGGACTGAGGCTGTGCAATTTAGGGTCGTACAGCATGGACCGAGGTTGACTAGTTTTGGGTCATGCAGTAGGGATCGAGGCTGAGCAGTTTAGGGTCATACAGTATGGACCGAGGCTGTACAGTTTAGGGTCGTGTAGCTTGGACCGAGGCTGTACAGTTTAGTGTCGTTCAGCTCGGACTAAGGCTGTGCAATTGGGGATCGTGCAGCTCAGACCGAAGCAACACAGTTTAGGGTCATGCAGCATGGACGAGACTGTGCAGTTTAGGGTCGTGCTGCTCGGAACGAGGCTGTGCAGTTTAGGGTCGTGTAGTATGGACTGAAGTGGTGCAGTTTAGGGTCGTGTAGTATAAACTGAGGTTGTTCAGTTTAGGGTCATGCAGCATGGACAGAGGCTTTACAGTTTAGGGTAGTGCAACATGGACCGAGGCTGTGCAGTTTAGGGTCATGCAGCATGGACCGAGGCTGTGCAATTTAGGGTTGTGTTGCACAGACCGAGGCTGAGGACTTTTGGATTGTGCGGCACAGACCGAGGCTGAGCAGTTTAGGGTCATGCAACATGGACCATGGCTGAGCAGTTTAGGGTCATACAGATTGGACCGAGGCTAAGAAGTTTAGGGACATGCTGTCTGGATCGGGGCTGAGCAGTTTAGGGTCATGCAGTATGGACCGTGGCTGAGCAATTTAGGGTCATCCAGTATTGACTGTGACTGTGCAATTTAGTGTCATGTAGATGGACTGAGGCTATGCAGTTTATGGTGGTGCAGTACGAACCGAGGCTAAGCAGTTTAGGGTCATGCAGTATGGATCGAGGCAGAGGCGTTTAGGGTCATGTAGTACGGACCGAGGCTGAGCATTTTAGGGTCATGCAATATGGACCGAGGCTGTGGAGTTTAGGGTCATGCAGTATGGACTGTGGCTGAGTAGTTTAGGGTCATGCAGTATGGACCGAGGCTATGTAGTTTAGGGCCATGCAGTGTGGACCGAGGCTGAACATTTTAGTGTCGTACAGTATGTACCGTGGCTGAGCAATTTAAGGTCATAGAGTATGGAACGAGGCTGAGCAGTTTAGGGTCATGCGGTATGGACCGTGGCTTAGCTGTTTAGGGTTATGCAGTGTGGACCGAGGATGAGCAGTTTAGGGCCATGTAGTGTGGATCGAGGTTGTGCAGTTTATGGTCGTGCAGCTCGGACTCAGGCTGAGCAGTTTAGGGTCATGCTGTATGGACCGTGGCTTACAATTTTAAGGTCATGCATTATGGTCTAAGGCTGAGCAGTTTACGGTCATGCAATAGGGACTGAGGTTGAGCAGTTTACAGTCATGCAATAGGGACTGTGCCTGAGCACTTTGGGGTCATGCATCATGGACCAAGGCTGAGCAGTTTAGGGTCAAGCAGTATGGACCGAGGCATAGAAGTTTAAGGTCATGCAAGGTGGATTGAGGCTGAGCAGTTTATGGTCATGCAGTAGGGACAGAGGCTGAGCAGTTTTGGGTGATGCAATATGGTTCGAGGCTGAGCAGTTCGGGGTCATGCAGTATGGACCGATGCTATGTAGTTTAAGGTCATGCAGTGTGGACCGTGGCAGAACAGTTTAGAGTCATGCAGTATGAACTGCGACTGAGTAGTTTAGGGTCATGAATTATGGACCAAGGCTGAGCAGTATAGGGTCATGCAGTATGGACCGAGGTTGAGCAGTTTAGGGTCATGCAGTAAGGACTGTGCTGAGACGTCATGCAGTATGGACTGAGGCTGAGAGGTTTAGTGTCATGCAGTATGGACCGAGGCTGAGAAGTTTATTGTCATGCAGTATGGACCGTGGCTGAGCAGTTTAGAGTCATGCAATATGGACCATGGCTGAACAGTTTAGCATCATGCAGTATGGACCCTTGCTAAGCAGTTTAGGGTCATCCAGTATGGACTGAGACAGACAGGTTTAGAGTCACGCAGTATGGACTAGGCTGTCAGGTTTAGGGTCATGCAGTAAGGATTGAGGATGTGCAGTTTAGGGTTGTGCAACATGGATTGAGGCAGCGTAGTTTAGGGTCATGCAGCATGGACGAGACTGTGCAGTTTAGGGTCGTGCTGCTCCGAACGAGGCTGTGCAGTTTAGGGTTGTGTAGTATGGACTGAGGCTGTGCAGTTTAGGGTCGTGTAGTATGGACTGAGGTTGTGCAGTAGGGTCATGCAGCATGGATCGAGGCTTTACAGTTTAGGGTCGTGCAACATGGACCGAGGCTGTGCAATTTAGGGTCGTGCAGCATGGACCGAGGCTGTGCAGTTTAGGGTTGTGTAGCACAGATCGACGTTGAGCACTTTTGGGTTGTGCGGCACAGACCGAGGCTGAGCAGTTTAGGGTCATGCAGCATGGACCATGGCTGAGCAGTTTAGGGTCATACAGATTGGACCGAGGCTAAGAAGTTTAGAACATGCAGTATGGATCGGGGCTGAGCAGTTTAGGATCATGCAGTATGGACCGTGGCTGAGCAATTTAGGGTCATCCAGTATTGACTGTGACTGTGCAATTTAGGGTCATGCAGATGGACTGAGGCTATGTAGTTTAGGGTGGTGCAGTACGAACCGAGGCTTAGCAGTTTAGGGTCATGTAGTTTGGACCGAGGTTAAGGAATTTAGGGTCATGCAGTACGGATCGAGGCTGAGCAGTTTAGGACCATACAGTATGGATCGAGGCTGTGGAGTTTAGGGTCATGCAGTATGGACCGTGGCAGAGTAGTTTAGGGTCATGCAGTATGGATCGAGGTTATGTAGTTTAGGGCCATGCAGTGTACACCGAGGCTGAACAGTTTAATGTCTTAAAGTATTGAATGTGGCTGAGCAGTTTAAGGTCATAGAGTGTGGAACGAGGCTGAGCTGTTTAGGGTCTTGCGTTATGGACCGTGGCTTAACAGTTTAGGGTTATGCAGTGTGGACCGAGGGTGAGCAGTTTAGGGTCACGTAGTGTGGATCGAGGTTGTGTAGTATATTGTCATGCGGAACGGACCGAGGCTGAGCAGTTAAGGGTCATGTTGTACGGACCGAGGCTTAGCAGTTTAAGGTCATGCATTATGGACCAAGGCTGAGCAGTTTACAGTCATGCAATAGGGACCGAAGTTGAGCAGTTTATGGTCATGCAGTAGGGACTGTGGTTGAGCAATTTAGGGTCATGCATCATGGACCAAGGCTGAGCAGCTTACGGTCATGTTGTATGGAAGGCTGAGCAGCTTACGGTCATGTTGTATGGACTGAGGCATAGAAGTTTAAGGTCATGCAGAGTGGACTGAGGCTAAGAAGTTTATGGTCATGCAGTAGGGACCGAGGCTGAGCAGTTTAGGGTGATGCAATATGGATCGAGGCAGAGCAGTTCGGGGTCATGCAGCATGGACTGAGGCTGAACAATTTAAGGTCATGCAGTTTGGACCGAGGCTAAGTAGTTTATGGTCATGCAGTGTGGACTGTGGCAGAGCAGTTTAGAGTCATGCAGTATGGATCGCGACTGAATAGTTTAGGATCATGAAGTATGGACCGAGGCTGAGCAGTATAGGGTCATGCAGTATGGACCGAGGCTGAGCAGTTTAGGGTCATGCAGTAAGGATCGTGCTGAGACGTTTAGGGTCATACAGTATGGTCCGAGGCTGAGAGGTTTAGGGTCATGCGGTATAGACCGAGGCTGAGAAGTTTATGGTCATGCAATATGGACCATGGCTGAGTAGTTTAGAGTCATGCAGTATGGACCGTGGCTAAGCAGTTTAGGATCATGCAGTATGGACCTTTGCTGAGTAGTTTAGGGTCATCCAGTATGGACTGAGACTGACAAATTTAGGGTCATGCAGTATGGACAGAGGCTGTCAAGTTTAGGGTCGTGCAGCAAGGATTGAGGATGTGCAGTTTAGGGTCGTGCGGCATGGACCGAGGCGGAGTAGTTTAGGGTAATGCAGTATGGACCGAAGCTGAGCCATTTAGGGTCCTACTATATGAATCGACACTGAGAAGATTTGGGTCATGCAGCACGAACTGAGGCTGAGCATTATAGGGTCATACGGTAAGGACCGAGGCTTAGAACTTTAGGGTCATGCAGTATGGTCCGAGGCTGTGCAGTTTAGGGCCGTGTAGCACGGATCGAGGTTGACTAGTTTTGGTTCATGCAGTATGGACTGAGGCTGAGCAGTTTAGGGTCATGCAGTATGGACCGAGGCTGTGCAGTTTAGGGTCGTGTAGCTTGGACCGAGGCTGTGCAATATAGTGTCGTTCAGCTCGTACCAAGGCTATGCAATTTGGGGTCGTTCTTCTCGTACCGAGGCTGCATAGTTTAAAGTCATGCAGCATGGTTGAGACTGTGATGTTTAGGGTCGTGCTGCTCGGACCGAGGTTGTGTAGTTTACGGTCGTGCAGCACGAACCTATTCGGTGCAGTTTGGGGTCGTGTAGTATGGACTACGGTTGTGCAGTTTAAGGTCGTGCAGCATGGATCAAGGCTTTACAGTTTTGGGTCGTGCTGCGTGGACCGAGGCCGTGCAGTTTAGGGTCGTGCAGCATGGACCGAGGCTTTAGAGTTTAGGGTCATGCAGCACCGAGTCTTTGCAGTTTAGGGTTGTGCAACACAGACCGAGGCTGAGCAATTGAAGGTCATGTGGTATGGACCGTGGCTGAGTAGTTTAGAGACATGCAATATGGATCGTGGCTGAGCAGTTTAGGGTCATGCATTATGGACCGAGGCCAAGCATTTTAGGGTCATTCAGTATCGACCATGATTGAGTAGTTTAGGGTCATGCAGTTGGATCGAGGCTGTGCAATTTAGGGTCGTGCAGTACAAACCGAGGCTGAGCAGTTTAGAGTCATGCAGTATGGACTGAGGCTGAGGAGTTTAGGGCCATGCAGTATGGACCGTGGCTGAACAGTTTAGAGTCATGCAGTATGGACCGAGGTGGAGCAGTTTAGAGTCTTGCAGCATGGATCGTGGCTTAGCAGTTTAGGGTTATGTAGTGTGGACTAAGGGTGAGCATTTTTGGGTCATGTAGTATGGACCGGGGTTGTGCAGTTTAGGGTCGTGCAGCATAGACCGAGGCTAAGCAGCTTTGGGTCATGCAGTATGGACCGAGGTTGAGCAGTTTAGGGTCATGCAGTATGGACCGAGGTTGAGCAGTTTATAATGATGCAGTAGGGACTGAGGCTGAGTAGTTTAGGGTCATGCAGTATGGACCGTAGCTGGACAGTTTAGGGTCATGCAGTATGGACCGTAGCTGGACAGTTTAGGGTCATGCAGTATGGACCAAGGCCGAGTAGTTTAGGGTCATGCAGTATGGACCGAGGCATAGAGGTTTAGTGTCATGAAATATGGACCGAGGCTAAGCAGTTTATAATTATGCTGTATGGGCTGAGGCTGAGCAGTTTAGGGTCATATAGTATGGACTGTGGTTGAGCAATTTAAGGTTATGCAGTATTGACCGAGGCTGAGGAGTTTAAGGTCATGCGGTGTGGACTATGGTTGTGCAGAATAGGGTCGTACAGCTCGGACTGAGGTTGAGCAGTTTAGGGTCATGCAGTATGGACTGAGGTGTAGGTCATCATGTAGGTGGAGCTTCATACGGAATAGGTATGTGGATGGTAATCCGATGATGAGGGCATACACTGGTTGAAATACGGCAGGCGTCATGTGTAGCGATGATGGTTTATTTTGAATATTCAACCGGTGCTGAGTTCTCACAACATAACCGGCACTAGGTTGTTAAAGATTCTGCTGGCATTGTGAATGACCCGTGGTATTATCTAAAGACAACTGACGCTGAGTTAACCAACGCTAGGGTCGTTTTTAGAAACCACCCGGTGTTAGGTCAACGGGCGCTAGGGTTGTATTTGAAAACTCACCCGGTGCTAAGTCGATCGGCGTTAGGGTTGTATTTGGAAACTCACCTGGTGCTAGGGTCGTTTTGAAATTTACACTCGATGCTAAGTCAATCGACGCTGGTGATGAGAGTTACCTCGGGCCTCAGGTTGAGGCTCGACCCAGCTTGTTGTTGCTTGGCTTCCCTTGGATGCAACTGGAATTTCGAGTTCATGAGGGGCATTTGAGGGCAGCATAGTCTATATAAGGGGGTAAAATCTCGTTTTCCCTTATTTTTCACCAAGGGTAGAAACTTAAGCAATAATTTTCTTTAACAGTGAGGAGAGGGTGTGCCCGGTTGAAGTTCCGGCAAGCAGTAAGACTTCAGCTCGAGCTTTGCAGGGAAGATTCTTCGGCAAACAGTAGGATTTCGGCAGGGGTCTTGTAGAGAAAACCTTCGGCGTGTGGACTTTGCCCAGAATTAGCAAAGTTGTAGAGAGAGTAGCATGGAGAGGAGAATCCTTCGAGAAGTTTTTCATGAAAGAGGAAATTTCGGGTGTAGTTTTTCCTTTCTGGTAGGATTTTTAGGGGTTTCTCGGCAATTGTAAAAAATTTTCGGCATTGCTCGTGGTGTTGCAAAAGTTTTCAGAGACTTAGGGGAAGTTTGCAGGAGTTTTTCGGTGAGGTTCTGGTGACACTCAAGCCAAAAACACAGGGGAGAAAGTTCTTCAGCGGGTTTCTGGCTGTATAGGAAAAGTCCTGGCGAGAGACAAACTATCGCAGGAGGTGACCGTACGATTGTAGGAGGTGAACCGTCGTGGGGAAGGCATATAGTTGGTGACGATTTGGCCTTCGCCCTTGGAAATCGTGTGACCATTAAGGAGGTGTGAAAACTTAAGTTTTGAAAAACGAGGAGTCTCGGGAGGCGAACAGACGTGACAGAGCCGACGTTAACAGAAGTGCAACTGGCGCTGAGGCAACCGGCGCTGATGGTTTTTAGTTCCGACACAACCGACGCTGAACCTCAAGAAAGGCAACCGGTGCTAAGGGCTTGGAGCACAACCGGTGCTGGCCTTTGGAGAATGCAGCCGGCAATGGCTTCAGTCGGCGCTCGTCAGCACATGTGGCTGATCACGATGTGAAGAAATACGCTCACGTATAGCGGTAAGTCACGTGCGGGGTTCGCGACGCTCGACGATGAGCTACGTACGACGATGTTCATGGACAGGCAAAAAGTGGCAAAGGATGGGGCGTGGCATGTGGTACCTGTTGGAAGCCAAATCCTCCAAGACAACAGTGAGGTCCATGTTGTTCTGTGGAAGGGCTTCCACTGTGAACTGGGCATGCTTTCCGTCATAGGCCAGTTCCTTGCCTGGGCAGCTCCTCTTGTATTTTTGATATACACATCGAATGGATTCTACGTCGTATGTTCGACATACACATCAGATGAGGTTTCTGGCTTGTATGTTTGACATACACGTCGGATGGATTGAGGCTAACTTCTTGGAGTGGCTTTGCTTTGTCTTCTAGCCTGTAACCATCCTCTTACTCGTCAGATGAATTAAAGTTAACTCTCCAAGTGGTTTCACTTCTTCTTCATGAGGAGGTCCTTCCTTTCGTGGGTTTGCTTCTTTCTCATGGGACATGCATTTATTTGGCCTATAACCGTCCTCTTACTCTCAGATGCAAGAGAAAAAGCACAAGTTTTTGGTTTGTAACCGTCCTCTTATTCTCAGATGCAAGAGACTTGTAACATCCCTAGTAATAGGTTCTTGTAACTTGTAACTCATTTTTACTGCAATAAAAATAAAAAGAGTTAGCATTTTGTTTGGACTATCTTGCTTGTTTTCAAGTTGAGTCCTTTTCTTTTGAATACACATCATGGATAGTACTTCTTTAGGTATCACCCGTTGATAAGGGGCATTTCCTCTTCTCCATCAGGATGTGCCAATATGTAGGCTCCATTGGGCAAGACCTTTTTGACTGTAAAGGGACCTTCCCACTTAGGCTGAAACTTCCGTTTGCGTTGGTCATGCATGACAATACGCCTCTTGACAGCTAAGACTAGATCGCCACGGGTAAATGAGCGGATCTTGACAGACTTGTCAAAAGCCCTCTTCATTCTCCCTTGCTTGAGTTAAAGGTTCTGCTAAGCCTCTAGCATCTTTCCATCGAGTGCATCCAATTCTTGATACCAGAGCTTGAATCTCTCATCTTCGGTTATTCCTTGGTGAATAGCGAGTCGCAATAAAGGGATTTGTATTTCGAGAGGTAAAACTGCTACACCCCCACAGACCGGAGAATAAGCAGTGGAATCAGTAGCATTTCATGTAGTAGTATGATAAGCCCATAGTGCTTCGAGAATCTTCTCATGGCAGTTCTTCCTTGTTTTTTATACTGACTTTCTTAGAACATTGTATAGAGTCTTATTAAAAGCTTCAGCTAATCCATCTGCCTGAAGGTGGTACATAGTCGAGTACCTCCACTCGAAACCGAACTTGTTAACTAAGAGATCAATGTGATGACTCCTAAATTGAGGGCCTTTGTCAGATATGATCCGGTCGGGCACTCTAAAGCAGTATATGATATGATGTCAAACAAAGTAGGCCACCTCTGTCCCAGGAACTTGCTTTAGGGGGACGCTTCAGCCCATTTAGAGAAATAATCTATTCCAGCTAGGATGAAAACATGGCCCATTGCGAAAGGGGGGTCAATAGGCACTACGATGTCCATACCCTATTGTGAGAAGGGCCATGACGCAACCGTAGGGTGTAAGGGCTCTGGAGGCTGGTGAACCAGGCTGGGTGTATTTGGCATATCTAGCACTTTTTAGCGTAGCTTAAGGAATCGACGATCATAGAAGGCCAATAGTATCCCAACCTGCATATTCATTCATAGAGCTTAGGATCGGATTGGTGTAGTCCACAAATGCCTGAGTGGACTTCTTCTAACACTTTATTTGTTTCTCGGATGTTGACACATCTAAGAAGAATGTCATCGAATGATTGTCTAAAGAGAACATCTCCTTCGAGGAGAGTGTACTCGGTGGACATTTGACCTATGTTGTTGCGTTTGGCACGATCTTCCAGAAGCCTGTCATGTTTTAGAAAACTGGTGATGGGCTCTCTCCAATCTTCTACCTACTCAATTTCTGCGCATTGGGTCAAAGAATTCTGGTTCCAGATTTCGACCCTTAACTCCTTGACTATATACTATTGCTTGTTCAGTTTTGATTACTTCTTTGGCCGATAGAAGTGCCCCAAATGGATAAGGGGGACACTCGGGGAAGATATTTCTCTCATCATCTGCATCGACCTTGGTTCTTAGTTCTATGTGTCTCCATTTTGCCACCCAAACAAGCATGAGCCCCGATGAGGACAACTGAATTGTAGCGCCGAGTTTTGCGAGTGCATCAGCCTGCGAATTTAGCCTCTTGGGGATGTGACTCAGGGATACGTCTTCAAACTGGGTGATATACGATTTTGCAGTATCATGATAAGGTTTGAGAATGTCTTTTCTCACATTATAGATCCCTTTGAGTTGCCGGATAACCAACTCAGAGTCGTCATAGATCTTAAGCTGCTCCAAGTCAAGATCGAAGGCTATCTCGAGTCCGATTATAAGGGCCTGATATTCTGCCTCATTATGAGAACCAGCTTGAGCGAGAGAGAAAGAAAGTGGCAATACTCCGCCTCTTGGAGTCAAGAATACTACTCCGACACCTCCTCGATCTGATTGGAAAGCTTAGTCAAAGTATAATTCCCATGCATGAATAAGGTTAGCACAAATTACTTCTTCATCGGGGAGGTCGCTTGATAAAGGAGATTCTATCGGTATGGGGTGTGTCGCGAGAAAATCAGCCAAGGCCTGGCCCTTGATGGCCTTCTGTGGGACATACATGATATCGAACTCCATCAGCAATAGTGTCCACTTAGCTAGGCGTCCTGACAAGCATGGGCGTGTCATGAGAAACTTTACACGATCAAATTTTGATATAAGTTTCACTTCATGACCAAGAAAGTAATGGCGGAGCTTCTGTACTGCGAAGATCAGGGCTAGACACATCTTTTCTATTGGGGGATAATTCTTCTCGGCCCCCTGCATCCTGCGGCTGAGGTAATATAACGCAGTTTCCTTTCCCTCTTCATTGTTTTGTGCCAACAATGCTCTGAGTGACTCGTCTGAAGCAGTCACATATAGAATGAGGGGCTTTCCCAATACTGGTGTAGAGAGTACTGGAGGGTTGAGTAAATAATGTTTGAAGTCATCAAGGACTGCCTGACATGCTTCATCCCAGATGAATGGTGTATCTTTCTGTAGCAGGTGTGTAAAGGGTTTACAATGACCCGAGATATTCGAGATGAACTTGCGAATGTATGCCAGTTGCCCTTGGAGGGAGCGCAGCTCTCGAAGTGAAGTCGGTGACGACATTTCTTGGATTGCCTTGATCTTAACTGGTTCAACTTCAAGCCCTTGATGTCTGACTATGAACCCTAAGAATTTTCCCGAATGCATGCTAAAAGCTCATTTCAGCGGGTTCATTTTTAGCTGATGGAGACATAAGCGTTTGAACACCTTTTCAAGGTCTCACATATGAGTATCCTTCTCTTTGGATTTTACCACCAAGTCATCCACATAACACTCCACCTCTTTATGCATCATGTCTCGAAAAATGGTCGTCATTGCTCTCTGGTATGTGGAGCCGACATTCTTTAATCCAAAAGGCATCATTGTGTATCAGAAGACCCCTTTCGGAGTGAAGAATGTTGTGGCCTATTCATCTTTAGGCGTCATCCTTATCAGATTATACCCGTAGTATCCATCCATGAAGGAAAAGATTTGACAATGAGCTGTGGAGGCGATGAGCATATCGATGAATGGCAACAAGAAGTCATCCTTGGGACAAGCGGTATTCAAATCGTGAAAGTCAATACAAACCCTGATTTGACCATTCTTCTTCTTGACCAAAACGACATTTGCTAGCCATTTCGGGTATTTGACGTCACGGATGAAACCTGCTTGTCTAAGTTTGGTTATCTCGGCATCTATCTGCATTTCAAGATCAGACCTTAACCTTCTTGATATTTGTTTGATAGGTTTGATAGTCGGATCAATGCCAAGACACTGAATGACGACTTGAGGGTTTAAACCGGGCATCTTATGGTAATGTCAAGGAAAGACGTCCCGGATCGTTTTCAAGAAGGCAATGAACTCCTCTTTCTCGTCTAGAGACATTCTTGCTGAAATGAAGATAGGTCTGGGGTCCGCTTCATCTCCAAGATTTATTTCTTCGAGTTCGTCAGCTGTGACGTGACCACCCTCTTCCAATTCTTATGGAATCTCTTGCAACTCTTCATCGTTTTTTTCAGGGATCTTTTGATTGACCTCAAATGCAGAGACCCATGATCCTGACATCTTTGCCTCCGATAGAGGTTCATAGTGGATTATAATTTCTGTATCTTTCCCCGTTGAGGAAGGGAAGGGTCTTCCATAAATAGGGGTAGTTTCACGGACTGCAGGAGTTCGTCTTGGAGATCTCAAGGAATTTGGGATTCAATGATTGTAGTGCAAGGACTATGTCAATGCGAATCACTCGTTCGTTGAGCAGCTATTTGCAGTGTTTGGTCCACACGGGTTGGTGCTTCACAGACTTGTATCATGTGGCAAGTTTCCTGAGAGAAGAAACTTCACCCCCTCGACTCTCTCAATCTTTGCTCAAAGTTAGGCTAGGGGCCATTGGGGCTTCTTTGGCTACGACTTCTTGCGCTTCTTTGTGGTAGGTGGCTCTGCCTTAGCATTAGCTGCCAGGGCATCAGCAACTGTTGGGAATCCTGCTGCCTGTGCCTTCTCAATCGCTTTCGTTGTGTCCTGCTTATATTGATTCCTTCGAATTCCCGGTCGAGAGCCTCGAAGTCTAGGCACATCAAGGTCGTGCCTGAAGAAGACATAGGAGAAAGAGAATGAGAAGTAGGAGAAGAAGGTTAGAACATGGGGGACTTTTAAGGTCGTTCCCCTCATCAGACCGATCTGGGCAGCTTTTTACCTCATCACCAGGATTGGACGGTTGCAAGGGATCTTTTAGATCTTTCCCTTGTTTAGATCGTTGGGGAGTGCTTTTAGCGTCGTCACCCTCATCGGATGTTTGTTGAGTGGAAGATGGCACGGGGACGTCTTCTTGATAGAATGAAGAAGGAAAAAGGATCTTGCCAGGGATGAAGTTCAGCACAGTTGGCAACGGAGTAAGGGGCTTGAGAAATTCCTGCTCGACTGTGGGTTGAGCAGTCTTGTTTCTTAGGCGAGCAACCCTTGGTGTCCATCTTTTCTGGTTTTCTGAGGTGCTATTTGATTTGTCTCATTGGGTTTACGAGCAGCGCTGGCTTGGCGCACCACTTCTCCCCTCAAAGACTTGAGTCTGCTTCGACCATGGTAGATCATCCATGGCTAGGAAGTCGAGGGTTTTGCGAAGTCTGAGTCATTGAGAGGAAGGTCTTGGATTGTGAGATCTTCTTGCCCCGAAGAAGTGATTTGGGGATCAGTTACGGGGAGATTGTAAAATTCTTGACACTCTCGTATCTTCTCTAAGAATATATCTAGGAAAGTTGTGCATTCTGATAAATAATGACCTCTTATCTGATGGAATGGGTACCAACGATCTTCAGTCCCCTTGGCAAGGCGGTGGGGTAGCCTTGCCTGTTTTAGTGTGATTAATGAAGAGGGTATAGAGGATACCGGGAATTTCGTCCTCCTCTTGAATGGTTACGGCATGGGAGGCCTCAGCTGCCCCGAAGGCCTTCTTTAAATCTTCAAGCTTTATCTGACCTTTCAGAATCAGGGCCTCAATGATATCCTTCAGCGTGTAGCAGTCATCTGTAGGATGATTGATCCTTCAATGGTAGGCACAATAATTTTCTTGAGTTTCAAGGCCAGATTGTTCAAGGAACCTAGTTCTAGAAACTGGATCATATTCTGCTTCATTAATAACTGGAACAACACAGGGACCCATTCTTTCTCGAAGGGATAGACATTATTCTTATGCTTAGTGAAATAATCACTTCGATCAAAGTTGGCTCGTGGAGGTACCTGATTGTACGACTGTTGCTGCTTGCCTACTTGGGGTGTTACCTTCGATGTGCATACCTCTTTAGAGAGGTCCAAAGTTTGGGAGGGAGCCTTCTTTGAATCAGTGACCATAACAACTACACTAATTACCTCTTTATGTTGGTTGCCCCGTGTGTTATTCCGAGATCCACCATTGCCCTGGTTGTTCGCTGAACTTGTAAATGGTTGTCGTGCCCCACCATGATGGCATGAAAAAATTTCTATGCAAACTGATTTAGAGATCAACTCTTACATGAAGGTCGGATTAGATGGCTCGACATGTAGAACGATTTCAGGTCGTATGTTCCCCACGCAAGTTTGGACTGCTTCGTTCTCGGGCATAGGATTAGGATGGCAGGAAGCCAAGTTTCTCCATCTTGATATGAATTGATCTACAGGCTCATCAGGGTCTTGAGTCAAGGTGAGAAGCTTGATGGTTTGAACTTCTCTCTTGACCTCATAGAAGCATTGATAGGATAGTTTCTCCATCTCCTCCAATGTATGCACCGAGTTCGGGCATACCATTGGAATGTTGGGCCATCAAGGGTCTCAACGAACTGGCAGAGAAGGAGTCTCTCGTTAGCTGCTGTTTCTCGACATGCTGCCTGGAAGTGGGCGATATGCTAGTTTGGGGAGGTGGTTCAGCTGAATAGAGGAAACTTCCCTTTCTTATAGTCTGAGGGGAACGAGACCTGATCAATATAGGAAGGATATGGTCTTTGATAAGGCGTCGCGCCCTTTATGCCCGGAATTTGTCTGTTCTTTAGGCTATGGGTGACCATCGCATCAATATCTGATTGAGAAACCGAATGAGGGACATAATTGTCCTGTGAGGTAGATGGAGGAGACTGTCGTGGGGGTATACCATCAAAGTGATGGGAATTGGCCTCATGGTTAGCCAACTGGCATGCATCGTCAATACGATCGATCTTTTCCATCACATGCACCATATCCTCGAACTTCTTCATGCGATCCTCATACGGATCGTTGGGCTTGCTACGACCATTACGCTAACCGTTTCGTTATGGGGGTCGACGTTAGTGGCAGCAGAGGGTTTGTGAGCTTGACAGTTCGTACATGATAGGTCAGTCAGTAAGGGGTCAACATTGCCTGACTGAACTCGAATTTTGTACGCAAATCACATTTGGACAGGTTCTCGACGATCTTGGAACCGTGGCTAAGGAGTCGATTCATGAAGGTCTTGGTACTGTGGCTGTTGAGTGGCTGGGTCTTCTTCTGCCATAGTAACCACAACACAGGGCTCATTGAGCTCTTCTTCAGGCTTCATCGTCTGAAGGGGGTAGAAGGGATTCAGGTGAAGAGGATCGTCCAAATTGACTGTTTTGACTGCCTTGGTCACCTCCCTAGTAAAAAATTCGCAGACCATTATCGCATTTAGTTTCAAGGTTTTGATGGATCTCGCACCAAAACTGCGATCTAGGTTGCGGCCGGTCAACTCTTCCTGCACAGGAGAGAGCTGCTTCCATCAGGTGCAATAATGGATGAGGGCCAGGAGCTGGAGTCATCTTGGTGCGGGGAGGATGAAGGACTCGATCTTCCGTGAGGTGTATGCCCTGAGCTCTTTTATGAGCTCCAGAGACATGACCAAAGTGGTTCAGGATGGTACTCTTGCGGAAAACCTTCGAGTACCAAGGTTGAAGGTGCTTGCTCGATAAAGGAGGAGCAGGCAGAAGCAGGGTCGACTCATGAGGAGGCCTGAGTTGAGGGCGAGGGGACACCTGAGATGGCGACGCGTGTGCGCCCCTTGAATAAGGATCACAGGGGACCTAGGGGTCCACCCGAGCTCATGTAGGTAATCTAGCCTTAAGAGGCCGAGATCTACGAGCAGGTGTCTGTAAGAGAACAGGGGCAGGTTTGCCCATTACAGGGTGCGCTTGTGTGTGCATAGGAGGAGAATGAAAAGGTCGTCTCCTGTGTACTCGGGTTGGTGCAATAATGGCGTTACCCCGAGCAGTGAAATGCACATAAGTAGCTTGCATAGAATCTAACCTTGGAAGGTTCGATCTTGATCACGGTCTCGAGGCAACAGAAGGGTTGCCCCGAGGTGTGACTCGAGTGGGTGATCCACGGCCTTGTGGTGTGTGTGAGGGGTGATGACCGTAAGGTTTCCGCCTTGATGTGTTGAGCCTCTAGGGATAGAGACCAACGGTGTAGGAATGTGGGGGCTAGCCTTATGGCGACCCGCAGAAGTAATGACAACTTGCTTGCCTTTCGCAGAAAGGGATCGAGCGGCCTTCCGGCATACCTCAGGAATACGATCGGCAAGTGACTTGCCGGTGGCTAGGTGCATGCTGTGTGGGGCAACATAAGTGTCGTCCATGCAAGGTGCCTTGGTGGAGTTTCCATTAGAGCGAAGAGATGAGGAGTGAGGGACCTTCAAGTCCCTCCTCACACCGGTCTAGGTTAAGACTTGGGAGCTAGACAAAGGGTCTTTGCTCAGGAGGATGGTCGGGAAGGAACTCATGGGACCTCGTTCCCTAGGGACACTCTCAATAAGGGGATAAGAAAATCCCCGATCCGGATAAATGGGTTACAGAAATTAGCAACCATAAGTGAATATGAAAAGAGAATGAAAGCAGTTAATAAAAGAAGAGACTAGCCAAACAAGAACGATCCAACTAAGGGGTTGTAAGTCCTCAGTAGACTCGCCAAGCTGGTTAGGTCCCTCGATATCACCCTCCGGATCCCTGGAGGATCGGGTGGCAGGCGTCTCGAGTTTCGGGAAAGACCTGAGACGTTCGTGAGATCGCTCTCTTGAGAACTCCGTTCAAAAACAAGGGAAGGTGTTACCAACAGGTGAGAGAGGAATTTAAATGTGGGTTCGGGACTTACTCGGGTTGACTCGCGTGGGCACCCTCTTAGATCACAAAGAAAGCCCCCCAGTAATGAAATTGGTTCGGAGTCGCCTTCCTTGGCTCGTATTCTTCTTATTTTCTGCAATCACAAACATATATGGCAAAGGTTATGGGACAGGTGGGTCAAGCCTCACCCTTTTTCTCTTTGATGAACATACGCAAGAATGTGTATTCAAAAAGAAGAAAAAAAGATGGGAGGAGAGAAGAATTCGACCAAGCGAGAAGATCGGAGCAGTGACTAGCCTGATGGATAATGACGTAACGTGGTAGCGAAATGGGCTTGGTAACTGAGACCGGCGGATGGGATTGCTACTAGACGTTATTACCAATATCGACTAGCTAAGCACGATGGCCGGTCTGTCGTGGCAGTAAAGCGGGTCAAGTGAACCCGACAGAACAACATTCCGGCTAGACGACAAGACTGCCATGAGATGCTAACCTCAATCCCTCTTAGTGGAACGAAAGAGTAATAGAGGAATGGTTAAAGAGAAGTAGGGAATAGACGGAAGGAGAGAGAAGAAGGAAGGGAGGAGGGAGAAGAACGAAGACGAAGTGTAGTCGACGCTAGACATTGCCAACTGTCTCAAGAGATGAGAGAGAGAGGAAGCAGTCGGCGCTAGGCTTCGTCAACTGTGTCAGATGAGAAGAAGAAGAGAACCAATTGGTGTTAAGTCTCTCCAACTTACAGAAGCAGAGAGAGAGAAGACCAACCAATGTCAAGTCTTACCGACTGATAGAAGAAGAAAAAGAAGATCAACTGGTGCTAGGTCTCGTCGACTGATAGAAGAAGTGAGAGAAGATCAACTGACGCTAAGTCTCGCCGACTGATAGAAGAAGAGAGAGAGGATCAACCGACGTTAGACCTCGCTGACTGATAGAAGAAGAGAAAGAAGACCAACCGGCGCTAGGTCTCACCGACTGATAGAAGAAGAGAGAGAAGACCAACCGGTGCTAGGTCTCACCGACTGATAAAAGAAGAGAGAGAAGACCAACCGACGTTAGACCTCGCTGACTGATAGAAGAAGAGAGAGAGGATCAACCGATGCTAGGCCTCACCGACTGATAGAAGAAGAGAGAGAAGACCAATCGACGCTAAGTCTTGTTGACTGATAGAAGAAGAGAGAGAAGACAAACCGGTGCTCACCCTCATTGACTGATAGAAGAAGAGAGAGAAGACTAACTGACGTTAGGCGTTACCGACTGATGAAAGAAGAGAGAGAGGATCAACTGGTGCTAGGCCTTGCCGACTGATGGAAGAAGAGAGAGAGGATCAACTGGTGCTAGGCCTTGCCGACTGATGGAAGACGAGAGAGAAGACGATGCTAAGTCCCACAAACTGACAAAGGAAGAGAGAGAAAAACTAGTCGACGCTAAGCCTCATCGACTGACAGAGGAAGAGAGAGAAGGCCCAGTCGGTGCTAGGTCTCACCGACTGACAGAGAGAGAGAGAGGAGACCAACCGATGCTAAGCCTTGTCGATTGACAAAGGAAGAGAGAGAAAGCCTAGTCGGCACTAAGTCTTGTGGATTGACAAAGAGAGAGAGAGGAGACCAACAAGTGCTAAGTCTCGCCTACTGACAAAGGAAGAGAGAGAAAGCCCAGCCGGTGCTAGGTCTCACACAGAGAGAGAGAGAGAGGAGACCAACCAGTGCTAAGCCTCACTGGTTATATCAGAAGGGGACAAATGGAGATAAGATGAGAAGAGAAGAAAGAGAAAGACATAGAGAAAAGAGAGAGAGAGAAAGAGAGAGAAGAGAGAAAGAGGGAGAGAAGAGAGAGAAAGAGAGCAAGAGAGAAAGAAGAGAGAGAAAGAGAGAGAAGAGAGAAAAGAAGGAGAGAGAATGTTGCCTGCCTGAAGGATACCAGCCATTTTCTTCTCTCTCCTCTCTCTCTCTCCTAGATGTACTCACAAGCTCAAGCAAGGAATTGAAAGTTTTGTTCAATCTTCAAACCATCAATTGAAGGCCGAGGGGTCCTGTTTACAATGAGGCAGTGCCTCTTTATATAGAATTGTGCCCAAACATGGGTAGATTGATCAAAATTAGACTTAATTGCCGAAAATTAAGATTTAATTGAATTAAAATAAATTCTAAAAATGGGTGCAAAAGGAGTGTTTTGCCCTTACTTAACAATGTGTGGAATTCCAGAACAGTCCCTCTGGCTGCCCGAGAACCTACATGATCTTCCATGGCTGACCCGGGGTTGCTATGATGCCCGTTTGATCGAAAGATTATTGTTTTCTTGTAGGGCACGATATGACGATCGTTTTGATACCAACTTCGAGCCATGAATCATGTTTTTGAGCCATGATCACGAGACTTGAAATTTGTTTGAATCTAGAAAACTTCGAATCGATAGTGCGCTCATTCCTTGATGTTTTTTCATCGTAGTGCACTAAGCATGCCGTCATGATCGCATGGCAACAAACGTGACGCGATTTGGAGCCTGAACAAAGATTTCACAAATTTTGAGTTTTGGCCGGAATCTAGAATCCGACGGTCGGAATTTTAGTTACTTCATCGGCTTCGTGCATGAAATCTGTCCTTCCATCATGTACGGGGTTCGAAACAATGATAGCCCTAGACCTTATGCACACAATGGAATTGGTTTCGTGTTGATCTGTTGCGCGAGCATCGTGATTTGGTCCATCGAGTGAGGCGTGTCGCAACTGAATTTTCTGTAATTTCTTCACGGATCGATAACTTCTCTCTAGCTTTTCTCCCTGCTCGGACATCGTCTTGGGGCTCACCAAATTTGGGAGCGATCCAACTTAGAATGAGTGAGTTATGGGCCCCGAAAGTGACTACCCATGACAGTAAAAACTGCCACTTTTAATGGTGTTTTGGTGCAGTGAGGCGACACGGGAATAGTGTGCAGTCCCTTCTATTTCAATATTTTATTCATATCTTCTAAAGTGTCTGATTAAGCCAAAACTTGACCCATAGGGGTTTTCGACCATGCCAGATCTAATGGCGGTGGTCCCACAGTGATTTGTGACACGAAAATGTAGTTCCATTTATAGGGTCCGTTTCTGGGTGCTAGAGGCCATTTTTTCGAAAACTGTTCCTTTGTGTTCGTTGCTTTAGACATGTCGGAATGCGGCGAAACTTGGCAGATGGTCTTTTGGAGTGCTGATGATGATTTTGACCATTTCTGGTGCTATTATGAGACTATCGAAAATTTTCACTGTTTTGTAGGGTTTATTGACTTGCTTCCTACCGGGGACCAAGGTGCTAAAAAATATGTTCAAACACTCACAAGAAGAGGTAAGCCAAGGAAAACCCTAAGAAACCCTAATCTTGTTCAAGCCTATAAAGAATAGATTGTGTCTACACAAAATCTCTACACTTTATCTTTCTCTCTCTCTCTCTCTCATGGTTGATTTCTCTCTCTCTCATATTGTGAAAAGGGGCCAAGGGATTAGGCTGTGGAGTTCTTCTCACTCCCATCTCTCAACTATGGATTTATGTCTAAGGGTTTTAGGATTAGCAAAAAGAGAATCTACCTCCCTCAAACTGGGTTGCTAAGGGAATTCAGGGTTTGAGTTTGTGATCAAAGGTGTTCATGTTTTATTGATGTGGCTTGGCCTACTTTTTCTTTCCCGATTTGAGATTGAAGCAAGATCGTCGATCCCGAACAGATTGGGCTATTGTATTTTTGGTGGAGAACCCCGAACAAGTGTCGATGAGACTTTGGATTATATTTGTGGTGATGCATATACATTTATGATTGACAGTAGTACTAGGTTAGATGACATGTGAAAATACGTAGTAGAGCGGGTCTCACTTGACATCCACTTAATATCTTTGAGATACTTTGTCCCGAGAAATAAAAGATTTATTATGAACCAATATAATGATGACGATATTATTAGACTGTTGAACGTCCGTGAAGGTGAGAATGAAATGCTTGTTTATGTGTTTGATGGAAGTGAACGTAGAGATGGAAGTACTTCACATAATACTATGACAGTCGAAGAGGTCATACCCCCACAATCCTATAATGTTTTAATCTCAGTCTCTGAACAAAGCATCCCACCAAGGTTGCTTAGTATATGGGAGAATGCACTTTCTGGGATATGGAAATAGTTTGAATCTTTAGAAGTTTTTCGAGAAGCCCTTAGCAAGTTTGCTATAGCAAACCATTTCACATATCGTTTTATTAAAAAATGACGGATACCGCATGAAGGCAAAATGCAATAGTGAAGGATGCAAATGGTAGATATATGTTGGGAAGCTTGGTAAGATGAATGTTTTCATAATCAAAACATGGATAGAAGATCACTCATACAATATTGGGACAAGCAATGATGTACAGAGAAGATCTTCACAAAAATTTGTTGCATCATTAATTAAGGATAAATTAAGTGACACTGCACATTACAAGGCTAGAGAAATCATGAGTGATTTGTCTCGAGATTATGGGCTAGAATTACCCTATTAGAAGGATTGACGAGGAAAAGAAACGGCCATCAAAGACATACATGATTCGCAAGAAGAGGCATACAACTAGTTACCAGCATATGTAAACTGTGTTATGGAGACAAATCCTGGTAGTTATGCGACAGGACAAGTATCGCCATATGATAGATTTCGTCGATTGTTCTTAAGTTTTTACGGGTCAATACATGGCTTCAAAAATGGATGCCGTCCACTTATATTTCTCGATGGGACATCATTGAAGGCACGTTACTTTGGGACTCTACTTGCTGCCAACTCACTCGATGAGGAAGGACAAATGTTTCTTGTTGCATTCGCAATTGTGGATGCTGAAAATACAGATAACTGGTTATGGTTTATGGAATTGTTAAAGGTTGATATTGGGACGGATCGTGAAATTACTTTTTTATTAGATAGACACCTTGATCTAGTTGATATTGTTTGGCAAGTCTTTGAGAAAGCTCATCATGCCTTCTGTGAGCGTCATTTAGCAAAGAATTTCAAGAAACAAGCAAAACACATACCTAATGATGTTAGAAGGCAATTGTATGTGCCTTTATCAGTGCATGTAGAGCATATAGGCAGCAAGAGTATTTTGATAAGATGATGGAAATTATATAATTTGATAAGTTGATGGAAATTATATAACTTTCTGAGGACGCATTCCAGTTGTTCATAGAAGCCTCACTAAACCGTTGGGTCACATCACAGTTCAAGGGTAATCGATATGACCAAGTAACAACTAATGTGGCTGAGTCATATAACAAGTGGATTTTAGAAGCACGAGATATGCCAATTCTCTAGTGCATTGACTTAATTAGGAGACAAATTATGGAATTAATGGCCACTCGTAACTTGAAAGCTGAAACTTGGATTACAACACTTACCCCAAAAGCACAAAATGAACTAAAAAATATCATAAGACAATCCCTTTCCGTGAGAGTCACTGTGACATCAAATGGCTGTTTATGAAGCTAGAGGTGATCGCATGAATTACAAGGTAAATATTATTACACGAGAATGTGAATGACGGGGTTGGCAAATAGCATGTTTGCCTTACAAGCTTGTTTGTAAAGCCCTTCAAGTAATGAATAAGGATTCCATTGACTATAGTCAAGAATGTTTCATAATTACGAAATTTCAGAAAATATATTCCGTAGCTATCATGCCAGTTACCTTGATCGACTTGTCTGGGCATCGTTTACATAGACAACTTCATCTAAAGGGAGTAAGAGTACTTCCACCTCACTCAAGGCCCCCCTCTGGTCGACCTAAAAAGAAGCGCATTGAGTCACATGACATACCAATGTGACCTATTCACTGTAGTCGATACAAAGGAACTGATCGTAATAGGGCAACTTGTAAAGCACCGACTTGAAGTTGTACAAATGTAAATTTTGCAGCCCTTTCATTTTAACTTCTCTTTTTAATGTGATTGTTATTATTGTACTTATAGTTGTGTTTATTTTGGTTAAAGAAGCATACTTTATTTACATTTTTGTTTCTTTGTAATGTGATTCCTGTTATTGTACTTGTAGTTATACAAATGTAAATTTTGCAGCCCTTTCATTTTGACTTGTCTTTTTAATGTGATTGGTGTTATTGTACTGGCAGTTGTGTTTATTTTTTATTAAAGAATAACACTTTATTTACATTTTCTTTTCTTTGTAATGTGATTGTTGTTATTGTACTTGTAGTTGTACAAATGTAAATTTTGCAGCCCTTTCATTTTGACTTCTCTTTTTAATTTGATTGTTGTTATTGTACTTGTGTAAGTCTAAATTTTACAGTTGTAGTTATTTTTGCCAATTCATAAGTTGTGCACATGTAAACTCTAATAATAAAAATAGATAATAGTGATGCAAGACCCAGAACCGTCAAGTGGAACAAGGGGCCCATCCACTTCCTCCGATCAAAGGGAAAAGGTATGATACTCAATTTGCTTTAGTTCATGATTTACATTAATTAGACAATTATTATAATGTTAATAATTATTGATATATTTTATTGAATCCATTTCAGAAGAAAACAATTTTCGTATTAATGAATCAACTAAGACCCTGAGAAAATGGGAGCTGGATCCACGACAGGTAGCTTTGGTTGAAAAAACCAATTTGATTTTCTCGAAAAACATAGGGGTCACACATATCGATTGCAGTCTACTGAGGGCCTTTATTGGAAAGTGGTGCAAGGTGACTAATACCGCATAGTTAAGTGTTGGTGATGTGACTCCAACCCTGTACGATGAATGACACATATTACGGATACCTGTGACAAGTGAGTCTGTAACATGCATAAGACCTAAAGACTACATGGCTTTCATCATGGAGTATTTAGGAGATTGTCTTAATGGTGATAAGTTAAGCCGACTAAAATATACTTGATTGAGGACGAAATTTGAGCAACTACCGAAAAAACCTACCAAATTAAAATTTCTTTAACACAGTAGAGCTTATCTCCTGTATTTAGTTGGCACAACTATATTTGCTAATGCATCTCAAAGATCGACGCTGACAAGTTACTTGCAACTGTTCTGAGATTTCGATGAGGCAGGAAAGTATGCATGGGGTGCAGCAGCACTTCCATTCTTGTGTCGTTCCTTATCTAAGGTTGTGGACGGGGATACACATTTTAGTGGGTCAGCAACACTATGACAGGTAACTTGCATCGTTCATTAATTTTTATAGTCAATATTGTGATATTTACAATTCCTTGGGCTTCAAAATAACTGTTTCTTGCTATATTTTTACATTCTAGCTATTTCTTTTGCAGTGTTGGATCTACGAGCATATTCCATCTCTAGCCAGCAAGCCTACAACTATCACTATAGAAATGCCTAGAGCTTGCAAATGGAAAAAACAACCACGAGGGAAAGACCCATTAACAACATTTGATGACTTCTCAATTGACATGGTTTGTTATTTACTAGTGTGTCTATGTAATTGTGGATAAATACAAATACAAATAAGTTATTATTGTGTTTTGCTTTTGTTGTAGGTGACTTGGCAACCATATGAGTACAGTCCATGAGATATACTAAGTAAAGAAAATACGTTGTGCCGGTCATATCGGATATGTTTCAACATTGCAAAGTTCTATACGCTTGATCGTGTATTGCAGCAATTTTGGATGATGCAAGCGATTCCTGTTGGGCCACCCAAGTGGGATAGGAGGGAAAAGGTCGGTTTACATCCCACAAGTTGGATTGATGAGTTGAGTGCCGAGATAAGCGACTGGCGTCAACGAGAACACAACATTGTCAAGGCAGACATGGATAAATATGATGGAATGCCTACAAATGAATATATGAGCTGGTACAATATGTTCCCTCATAGATATAGAAATACTCCAATCTGCCCCCCCTCACAGTCACAATCGAATTATAGAAATAATCCCATGTGCCCCCCTTCGCAGTCACAATCCCATTTACCTCCCCTCGCAGACCATCATAACGAGAGGTCATTGGTATATTATGTAATTTGTGTATTTTCTTTTTTGTTGACTTAATATGCATTCAAAATAATTTTTTATTTTGTTTTCCATTGCCTACCTGCAGTGATTAACTTGCACAGGGATGCTACAACCTACACTTAGGTGTGAAGTATTAGCAGGTGAATCCAGACATTACGTACAAGCGGCACATGATTTGCTGTTGCAAAATACTCTTATAGAGATAAATGCCGAGGAGTGGGTGGAGGGAGATGGTGAAAACGAGCTCGAAGAGAGACATGATGGAGACGATGAAAATGAGAGCGAGGAGAGAGATGATAAAGATGAAGAAAGCTAGACTGAGGAGGGAGATGAGGAAAGTGAGACTGAGGAGGGAGATGATGAAAGCGACACTGAGGAGGGAGATGAAAAGAGAGCAAAAAACATAAATGACAATAGCAGAAGCCTGCAAATTTAAGTTGTGCCAACCTTACAGGAGGAATCAAGGAGGCATACAAGATCACAAGGAGATGGAGATGTCCAGGCAGATGTAAAAGGAAAGGGTATAACAAGCTGGCCAAAAAATGGTTGAGGCGAAGAAAATGATTCAGTTGTATCTTTCAGTTAATATGTATTTTTGTACTTTGAAGTAGCTAGCTAATGAAATGTCTCATTGTAATAGTTTTTATACTTTGAAGCTACTCTATCAAGTAGTCAGCTAATGAAATGTCCCATTATAATAGTTTTTGTACTTTGAAAGTGGCTTGTGTATGTCACCTGAGAACAAACATTGAAATCACTAGGATTTTTGTATTTTAAAGTGGTATCAGAGTATGTGCATCTACAATGTTTTTGTACTTTGAAATGACTTGTGTTCTTAAGTGGCATGTCTTCTTCTTAGCATCAATCATTGAAATCAAAGGGATATATATATATATATATATATGTCTTCTTCTTGGCAACTTAAGTGGTATATGAAGACCAACATTGACATCACAGGGATATATGTATGTGCATCTACAATGTATCATAAATCACATATAATTCATGAAAATCCATGTGCTTCGGTGATATATTGGGGCACTCTGGCGATCATGAGGGGTAGTCCGGCACTTAAAGGGCATGGTCCGGTGATCACTAAGAGCAGGTCGACACTTTAAAGGAGCAGTCCAGTGAAAAGTTGGGTCAGTCCGGCAATTATTTGGGCCATCCAGCATTTGGTCAATTGAAAAGATGGTCCGATGATCCTCTAAGGCCAGTCCGGCATTTAGGGCCTTCAGTCCGGCGATTTTGTTAAGTCAATCCGGTGATTGACCTCATTGGAAAATTCAATCCGGCAATTGCAAGGGGAAGCCCGACGATTTTCTATGTCTTCCAAAAATTTATGGGGGCAGTCTGACGACTAGATCAATGGAACACCCACTTTGGCAATGCGATAAGGTCGGTCTGGCGTTTAAGGGCACCAATCCGACCTTTTGGCTGGTCGCTCCGGGGTTTATCCTCACTGAAATTTCCTATCCAGTGATTTTGATGACCGTTTCGATGTTTAGGGTATTCGGTCCAGGATTGTCTTTGTTCACTCCGGTGTTTGATCTCACTGGAAAAACCAGTCCAACATTCTGTGGACCAGTCCGACGTTTTGTTTAGTCAGTCCGACAAAAGAACTGTGCAGTCCGGTGTTAGAGTCACTGAAACTGCCCATTCCGGCGTAATGAGGGATAGTCCGGTATTTTGGCACGTTAGTCCGACGTTTTTTTGTCTCAGCCCGGCATTGCTCATTCCGGTGAATTTGTGGGTCAGTCCAGTGATTCATGTCACTGAAACTGCCCTAGTCTGGCGATACATGTCACTGAAACTGCCCGCAGTCTGACGTTGTGTTGGACCAGACTGGCACTATATGGGGTTCAGTCCGGCGTATTGGTGGGACAGTCTGGTATTTTCTTCACTGGAACTGCCCCAATCCGGTATTCTGACGAGCAGTCCAGCTCTCGGGCATGTCACTCTGGCTTTTTTGTATTACAGTCCGACGTTGTGCAATCTAACAGTTTTTTGGGGCAGTTCGACGTTTTATATCATTGGAACTGCCCCAGTCCGGCGTTTTAAGGTGCAGTCCGGTAATTGGTGGAGTAGTCCGGCGTTTTTTTATTCTGGTCCGGTTTAAAAGTTTAAATGGACCTGAAAATAATTTTTTTAAGTATGGGAAGGGTATATTCATCCAAAAAATTTCTACTTTTTTTGTTAGAAAAGCGGGGTTTTCAAAAACGTTCGGGAAAAAAGTTAACTTGGCGTTTAAGTTGATATATACTTGATTTTGGAGGGGTTTTTAAAATTTTTCCTTTTTAATTATCCATGCAAATCCCAAGGAAAAAGTTGACAATCTTTTGAAACGATTTTGCTTCTAACCCTTCATAAATATGTACTCCAAAAATTGACAACTGATTACTAGTCAAGTAATAAATAGCTCTAAGTCCTTCCATGCCTAGGTTTCCTTGTCCTTCTCTTGTCTCCTGATAGGCTTGAGTTCTTCTATTTAATACTTGGTCAGCTTGAGTTCTTCTATTTAATACTTGGTCATAAGCTGTGTACAGGCGTGTGTGCTCATGTGGGTCAATATGCGCTATGTTTACATAAACCAAAAAAGGTGTGTCAGGCTTAATTGGTTAGCGCTTGGCAATTTGCATTGCTACATCCTAAACTCAATTCTTATCAAGCTCAATTCTTATCAAGGGTAGAAACCTTCTTTAGACTGACTCACCCCAAAAAAAAAAAAAAAAAAGTAGTGCCAACAGTGACACTGATACCAAAATTAAATTGTCTTTTAGACGGGACACATCTTTCACCATTAAAAGAAAGGAAGATGTATTTAAGCAACATCAAATATTTTTACAGTAAAGTTTCAAGTAGTAATATCAAGACTTTTTTTTGTTCTTTTATGTTTTGCAATAGAAGTGTTATGAGTGCACATGATGAATGTTACATCGATCTTACCTTGCAAGTTTCGAAGCAAAAAAATGTTAAGATGTAAGTGCATGCATAAATGTAACTGACTGAAACTTTTGAAACACTCTCTCTATTGTTTTTGTTTTTTTTTTAATCTCTCGACGTAGTTTTTTTTCCTATATCTCGTTTTTTTTTTTTCAATTTTTTCCATTTTTTATGTCTCTCTCTCCCTCTCTGTTGTTTTCTTTGCTACTTTTTAGGACTAAAATTCTTTCCCTTGTTTTCATGGTTATTTTTTGGGACTAAAAATTTATGGGCATGTGTTGCGTGCAGGTGAAATGGCGCAACCAGTTGGTCCAAAGTTTTGCAAGTTTTACCTGTCTCGTTTTCCCTGTTCTCCCGGCAACTGCGTCCCGAATGATTGCGACATAAGATGCGTCTTGGTCGAAATACAAAAAGAGATTGCCCCTATCCCGAGCAATGCCTATGCACTTTCCCCTGCTAAACACACTCTCTCTCTCTCAACGTTGTATTTCTACTTCTTTTTATCACTTGACGGTTTTGCTAATGAGGGATGACAATCCTATATAAAAAAATGTGCACTGTTATGTCCTTGTCTCTCTGTCTCTCTCTTAGATGATGCAATTTTGTTTCTTTCTTTATATGTCTCTCTGATTGTGTCTCTTTTTCTTTTTTATCATTTTACCTTATGCTAGGGTGATAATCTAATTTAGGTTAATGTGCTTCTCTATCTGGACTTGTTTGCCTCTAAAACCTCATGTCGATCAATGTTTTTAAACCCAGATTAGGTGGACCATTCTGGATCATCATTCTGAGATGGATCAGATCGATTCTCTTGGCTAAGAACAACTTTTTAAAAAAATATTTTTAAATTAGATTGGATTTTGGCACTCTACAATCAATTTCTCTGCCCCAACATATTCCCTGTGCATGCTCTCATCTATACAGGTGCTTTTTTTTGTGATTTTAGCATCATAATTAATTCATGAGGTTCTGCCTAAATTTTGGAGGAAGTCTAAGTAGTAATGATCTTTTTTCTTTTTATTTATATTTTTAAATGTTAACTTGGGAGCCAGGTAGGATTAGAACTCGATATAGCATATTGTGACACCTGCTACCTTGAAGACCTATGCCTTTAGGATGTTTCTTGATCCTTCATCCATTGTATTTTTGTTTGATTATATAGAATTACAATGATATGTGAGTTAATTCATAGGTTGTATTAGGTTTTCTTTCTGTAATAAATTTTTTTTTTTTGACAGATGTAAGTGATCTTGCCGGTAATGCAAAAGAAAAAATAAAGTTTTTTTAAACTATAAGTATTATTATAGATCACATAAGTCTTCTTTCATTGTTATCAGAGCAAGATCTCTTGCTGCACACATTTATTTTGTTTTTGTTTTTTTTTTGTGAGTTTGGAATCAAAAATTTTAAAGAAAATGACTTTGTGATCAAATGATACACAACCGGAATAACAATTGGCATGTTTCCAACATGAAGATGTGCTCTACAAATTAGAGTTTTTATGTTATTTTGGCAGATTGTTATGAGCCGGATGATTCGGTGCTTGTCTTGGGCATACCCTAAAGATATTTTGTGATTTTGAGAGTAGTATGCCTCTGTAAAATTTCAGTACGAGAAAATATGGGGATTGAGAGTTATGAACTCATCATTGACGGAATGGGGCACTAAGCCCTCCGAGTATAAATAAAATGTTTTATTCGGTATTAGCAAGGCTAAGTGCATCTAAACTTGAAAGGGCCATGGCATTTTCCATGTCCCTGATCACGGAAAGACTTGCAAGTATATCTGCAAAGGGAACCGATTCAAAAGATTGGCACAACATAATATCCTTGCTGCATTCCTTTGCAACAATAGATGCCATTTCACCTGCATTAATAAAAGGATGCGGTTAATCATGAATATGAAAAAATAAATAAATTTTTATAAATTGGAAATACTAATTATATTAAGAAAACATTTTCGACCGTTAGTTACGACTGTTTTTAGATGAACCACCTATTTTGCATCTATCTTTAAGATGGATGCTTTATATCTCTGGACCTCATGTTGTACAAATGCAGTCCAGCCCGCATGAAACAATTGTTATTTATTAAATACAATAAACCATCGAGAGACAAAAAAAGAAAAAAGTAGGCCTAGTATTGTGCACTTTGACCTACTTGAGAGGATGTTCTAGTACACTCCCATGGAATTATTATTGCGCATCTACTGTCTCATTCAAAAGACTTACTTTAGAGGATTTTTTCAATCTGAAATTTAGGAACCGCCTAAGAATCACTGGACGATTATTTTTAAAAGAAATTTGAGCTTTTGGCATTCAGATCTCACCCTTTTTAAATATTGGACAATCTTTGATAAATCTTGAGACATTATTTTTTCTAGTGTATAGATATTTTAATTCCAAATTTTTTATTTATGCTGTGGGTTTAAAAATTTATATCCTCAAAATTAGAGTCTTAAAATTACTCTTATGTTAGGTTTAACCCGAGGGAGTAAATAGATAGTATACTCTTGCCAGAGTGTAAAATCTTTTGGCTTAATAAAAACGGATGATGGCTCTCATGTTTGAGCACCCCACGAAATGCAAGTAGCAAGTACGGCAGATATCGACACTATTGGGTAAAAGTATCACATAAAAAAAATAATTTTTTTAAGAAAGTCACACTCTTTATGACATTTCTATTTATCATTGTGGTAGCACATAGTCAAATTTTGCCAAAATGTAAAACTATGGTATCTCCTACTAGTATACATTAGACTTTCATCATTGGTTCTTAATATTTGGACGCCCCAGAGGTATATCATACAGTGTGAACCATAGTCCATATGGTACAGAAATTATGCACCATTCGTTTGTGACATTATTTTCACATTCGCGAACAAAAAAGTAAATGCAACGCTTTTTCAGATCTAAAAAATTGGATCTAACTGCAAATTACGAAAAAAATAAAGCATTCTTTCAGCAATATAATAAAAAATCATTTTATATTCTCAAAAAATAGATTGATTGGAAAATATGAAATTTATGGAACTCTTTTTAAATATAAAATATAAAATAGGATTTATTTATTACTTTTTTTTCTTTACAAATTGGTAAAAATGATATAATAAGATTAGAATATGATCCATTTAAAAGTTGAGAAAACATCTTTGTACACATTTTTAGGTTTCATTTCTTAAAAGATTCAAGGTTTAAAAACGTATATGGTGGCATAAAGTTCTCTTGTGTTATATCTTCTAACACTCTAGATCAACTTTACCCACTTTGATTCTATATTTTTAGCCCAAACAAAAAGACATCATTTTTTTCTATTCTTTTATAAATTCCTTTTTCTCTCTCTATTCCAGTATTTTTTTCAAACCTCTCTCTCTCTGCGGAAAAACCCGAGAAGAGAGAGAGAGAAGGGGGTTTAGAAAGAAATAAAGAGTGAGGAGTTTAAAAACGAATAAAAAAAAATATCATTTTAAATTTTGTTTGGGCTAAAAATGTATAGTCAAACGAGATAAAGTTAGTCCAAGGGTACACATAATCTCTATGCTGCCAACTATATTTTAAAACTTTGGATCTATTTAAAAATGAAATATAAAAAGAGATTGTCTATATTGCGAAATGATAACTAAAAAGTTATCACCCTATTGTTAAAATTTTTATTTTAAATGTTAGAAATGATATTTGTTCATTTACTTATATGCATTAATATGCAATCATGTACTGTTATGTTCTTGTAGACGTTGTAACAAATTGTGTTGCCTGTATTGTTATTGACATTATCGGAATACTCTGAATCTTAATGCAGATGTTTTAATCTATTTATTTTAGTTTACTCATGACCATGGGATGTAGAATATTCATCTCAAAGTATCAATTTTTTACACAAGGCTCATGATTATTATACAATACTTTAGATTGTATTTTG
>NW_006495273.1:5174032-5228216 GCF_000471905.2 Amborella trichopoda | reverse complement strand
CCCCCGAAATATTTTAGAGGTAGTTTGATCAATTTATTTCATGTAAACTATTTCTTTGATATTTTTAAAAAATTCAAATATTTTTTATGAATATACTATTAAAATTTCAAGTGATTTGGATTTGTAGAAAAAAAAGTTAAAATTAAAAAACTACTGGACACTGTGACTGTCAGATCGGCCCAGATTCAATCTGGACTGTTGGGCTCATATATTTATATGAGCTAGTGGGCTAATCCCAGCTTTTTAATGATATTAATATTTTGAGAAACTCCCATTATAGAAGATGTGCAAATGGATAAAATTAAAGTATCATTGACATAACTAAAGAGTTTGCCTCTTCATGCTTGTAATTTCACCATTAAATTTTAAGTAATTTTTTCAAAATCGCTCTGAAGAAAAAGAAAACATTTCCAAAAAATGAAATGGTGCAGTGAGCCCTCCGAGTATAAATAAAAGAAAATTATTTCATGTGGGCTGGACTGCATTTCTATGTATGAGGTTCAGAAAGTGTAAAGCATCTATCTTATAGATGGATGCAAGGAGGTATTCCATCTAAAAACAATAAAAACTAATGGTCCAAATGTTTCCTTACTAGAATTATTATTTCTAATTTTTTATATTTACATATTTTTTCATATTCAAGATCTTCATTTTAAAGATTACAAGTCTTTTAAAATTAAGTCCAAAAATCTATCTAAAAAATAGATTTATTAAGAGGCTCGCATTATTACATATGTCTGCTTGGCCACATAGAAGTCCATAAATAAAAAGCTTTTCTCTGTATTAACAAGGCCACGTGCATCTACACTTGAAAGTGTCATGGCATTTTCCATGTCCCCGGAAATGGTCCAACTTGCAATTGGATCGACAAATGAAACCGACGCAAAAGATTGTGGTGATAAAATTATCCTGGCTGCATTCCTTTGCCTCTACAATTGATGCTATTTCACCTGCATTAAAAAAAAGATGCGGTTAGAATGAGGCTAAGCCTGCACATGTAGAAATGTGGGTTCGGCAATAAGTATATTTTAAATATAATTTGATTTTAATTTTAAAAGAATATAGAATCTTTACCACAAAGATCATGAATATGAAAAAAATAAATAAATTTTGAAAATTAGAAATACTAATTATATTAATAAAACATATGGACCATTTGTTACAATTGTTTTTAGATAGGCCACCTATTTGTATCCATCTTTAAGATGAATGCGTATACCTCTGGACCACGTATTGTACAACAATTGTTCTTTATAGCATGCCATAAACTTTTGAGAGAGAAAAGAGGAAAAAATTAGGCCTTGCAAGTACATTATGCACTTTGACCTACTTGGGAGGATGTTTTAGTACCCACCCATGGAAGTAATATTGCGTATCTACTCCCTCAATCAAAAGACTTACTTTGTAGGATTTTTTCAATCTGAAGTTTGGAAGCCACCTAAGAATCACTAGATGATTATTTTTAAAAGAAATTTGAGTTTTTGGCATTTAGATCTCACCCGTTAAAAATTGGACAATCCTTGTTCATTCTTGAGACATTATTTTTTCCAGTACAATTCCAAAGTTTTTTTATTTAGTCTATGGGTTTAAAAGGTTATATCCCCAAAATTAAAGTTCTAAAATTACTTTTATGTTAGGTATTACCCAAAATTAAAGTTCTAAATAAAGAGTATACTCCCGCGAGAGTGTAAAATCATTTGGCTTAGTAAGAGCGGATGGTCGCTCTCATGTTTGAGAGCCGCACGCAATACAAGTAGTATGTTGACTTTATTGGAAAAAAGTATCACATAAAAGAAATATTTTTTAAAAAACATCACATTATTTATGACACTTCTTTCTTAATAAAGAGATATTTATCATTACAGTAGCGGAAAGCTAAAATTTGCCAAAATGTAAAACCATGGTATCTCCCACCAATAAACATTAGACTTTCATCATCGGTTATGTAGGTGTTCCAAAGGTGTATTATACAGTGTGAACCATAGGCCCTATGGTACAGATATTAGGCACCATTGGTTTGTGACATTATAATCACACTTCATGAACAAAATAGTGAATGCAACACTTTTTCAGGACTAAAAAATGGGACCTGACAGTAAATTATGAAATGTAAATAAAATTAAGCATTATTTCAGCGATATAATCAAAATTCACTATGTATTCACAAAAAATGAGACTTCAATGTAAAATATAAAATATATGGGACTCTTTTTAAATATAAAATATAAGATAGGATTTATTTATAAATTTTTTTTTTGTTTCTTTACAAATTAGCAAAAATGAAAAACAATAAGATTAGAATATGATCAATTTAAAAGTTGGGAAAGTACACCTTCTTTTTAGGTTTCATTAATAAAAATAAACGAGGTTTAAAAATACATATGGCTGCATAAATTCTCATGTGTTATATCTTATAACACCCTAGACCGACTTTACCCCTTTTGAACCTATATTTTTAGCCCAAACAAAAATTTAAAAAACATCATTTTTTCCATTCCCTTCTAAATCTTTTTCTCTCTCTGTTCCCATGTTTCTCCCCAGACCTCTCTCTCTTTCTCTCTCTCCTCATTATTCTCCCCAAACCTCTCTCTATGGGAGAAGCATAGGAAGAGAGAGAGAAACAAGTTTTGAAAGGAATAGAGAGAGAAAGTTAGAAACGAATCGAAAAAAAAAGTTATCTTTTTAACTTTGGTTTGTACTAAAAAAATAAGGTTGAAGGGGATAAAGGTTGCCAACGGTACATATGATCTCTATACCGTCAGATATGTTTTAAACATTGGATCTATTGAGAAATGAAACCTAAAAAGAGGTTGTACGGATATTTTTTCCTTTAAAAATTTATCAAAATAGCAAGAAATATCAAATTCCAAATCTAAACTTAATCTTACATGTCCCATATTCTTGATATGAAATAGCCCTCTATATCATTAAGTGTTTTAAAACATGGATAGGTGGGATGGATCAAAATTTAGCACATTGGTGAACTGACCAAAAAAAATGAAGGATTTTTTTTCCTAATGTTTTTAAATTTTTTTTATGATTCAATATATCTCAAATTATCCAAGGCATAGATTGAAGAACAGATTTAAGTCATTAATCATAATCAACAATTCCTTATCCTGATTTGTGATTTTTCAAACCATTATCACTTGAGAAAAATCTAAGATCCATATCTAGATTGAATATTTGAATGATAGTTCTCATACCCCTATGTGTGACCTAATATTTCTATATACTACTACATTGGATACAAGTGAAAAGGACAAAAGACTGAGTTTGTCTTGGTTTCCATCCTTGAGAGGGAGAGAGAGAGAGATTAAACTGTACCTGTAGAGATGAGGAGAAGAAAAACAAAGGCAAGTAACAGCTTCATCTTGAATGGACCCCAATGCACAAATTCTTCACCTTTTCAAATGCTATCTACTAAGGTATGTCGGGTAGTTATAGAGTCAAAGTTAATTTTCTTAGTAAAGAAAACCATTATTTCCCATTCATTATGCCAGTCCAATTTCCTTAATTGTAGAGGCTGAGGTGATTTTCTTGCTAAAGATAACCATTATTTCCAAATCATTTTCTCCAATTTCCTATTAGGATTGTCTTGTTTAAAGAAGCTCCTATTTTATTATAATCTTGTATTCACAAGGGAGATTATAGAAGGCTAGTTTATTTTGATTCAATGATTGCTATAAATTTCTATATTAATGAGAGAGAGAGAGAGACCTGGTGGCGGAGGGGGCAGGATTGGAGCCCATGACTTCCATAGGAAAATTGGTTTCTAATACAAGAGCAAGACTTTATTTAGGAAAAATGCTTTTCTCGTACAGTCATACCCAATCATTATAATAGGATCACCAATATCTATAACTAGATCATCACAAATGATGATCACAAAGTAGTAATATAAATATTTCCTAAACAATTTGTGCAGACATATTCATTGAAGAAAGCTTTGGTGTCATCATAATGAATAAATTTAGTATCTCTTGCAAAGAGCAACCCTAGAATTTTTTTAAAGGGAAAAGTTTCTATGCTTTCCTTACAGCATAGAAGTTCTATCCTCCCCTACCAACCAGCCGTTCAATTTTGATCAAGAAAGCCACTTATGGTTTGATCTTAGATCCACATGTCTTAAAGTATTTTATTTTTAGTTTTTTTATACAAATTGTATGAATATGAAATTTGGTATGTGCCATCTTCTCATTGGGCTTCACCTATAAAAAATATTAAAAATAACTTTTTGATAAAATATAGTGACCAAAATACCTTTTAAAAATTTCAAGGGTATTTTGATCATTTTATTTTATTGAAAATATTGTTTATATATTTTTTATTAGTACATATTTAATAGAGGAATTGACGTCCAAAATTTGGTATCAAAATAGTTTATAAAAAAAAAATTAAAAATAAAATAGTGTAGAGACGCGACATTGTGATTGAGACAATCTTAACCCTCCATTCAGAATGGACGGTTGGATAAGGGGGATGATAGAACTTCTATGCTGCAAGGAAGAAAAACTTGCCCTTTTATAAATTCTCCATGCAAGTCCTAATTGACTATCTTTTTGAAGGATTTTGCCCTTAACCCTCTATAACTATGTACTTCAAAACTTGACAACCCACAAAGTGATCACAAGTCAAGTAATCCAAGTCCTTCCATGACAAGCTCTTCACACTTTTTGACCTAGTTTTCCTTTTACTTCTCTTTTCTCCTGGTAAGCTTGAGTTTTTCTATTTAATACTTGGTCATGTGTACAGACATGTGTGTGAATGTCGTTAAATATGGATTATGCTTACGTAAACCAGAAAAGGTGTGGCAACAGTGACCTTGATATCCAAATTAATTTTGGTCAATTTAGAGCTGACACATCTTTCACCAAAAAGGGAAATACCAAGTAGTAATATCAAGAAAATAACATGTTTTAGACCGGACACATCTTTCATACAAAGGATAAAATGTAGGGAAATTAAGGTGAAAAAGAGACTCAAAGCCATTTACTATTTTTTCACTCTAACATAAATTATTGCAAAATGATTGCATGTGAAAAATTCATATAGAGCTGAGCCTTTAAACAATCAAATTAGAGCCCACCTCAAAAATTTCACTAAAAGAGATTGTTTTGATACCCAAATATCCTCAAATTGATCATCTCAACATCAAGATGCATGGACATAAGAAAAAAAAATGGATTTCAAGTTTTGGAAATAGTGCATCTTGTAACGCATTTTTGGGCTGTCAATTTTCAAGTTTTCATAGATCTACTTGATCTACACTATTTTTGAATCTTTAAATTTTATAATAAATATAAAAATATATTTTAAAGTTATCACAAAGATTTCCAGTAATTAAACCACATTTCTAAATACTATTTGAAGGTGCACCTTCCTTTGATTCTTTCGACCCTTGGCACTACACAAACCGCACCCCTATTTAAAATGTTTCTTATTATATTGTATATTTTGTTTATATTCTATTTTTTCTAGAATACTAATTAGAGGTGTATTTTTGTATAATTAATTTTTTGGAAACTTTAAATTCTGACTTTTTTCCAAAAATTAGGAACTTTAAGTTTGGAACGGGTTTAGTAAATTATTAGGTGCATTGGTTTGGAACTTGAAGTTAAAAAATTATTGTTCTTGTTATTTTTTATTTTTTTTTCTAAAGTAAAAGATCAATTCAGAACGTCATGTTCCCAACCTATACTTCGATATTTTTTTTTCTAAAAGGTTCCTGAGTGAAATTAAAGCAATGTAAAAAAAAAACGACCGTTCTAATGGAATCGGCCGGTTAGAACAAAACTGTGACCCTCCGAGTTTCGGTTAGCCTCACCCAAAATTCTGGGGCTTTTGGAGATCACAGAGTTACTCAGAAGGTTGCAATCCTAATTTAATCGAAAAGTCAAACTTTGGTGCTCAATTTTTACATTCGAGATCACATGTATGAATTTCGTGTTATTTTTCTTTTAGCACTTTTTTATATAAAATTTTTCTTGCTCTAGTAATTGTTTACGACTTTATTTTGCTAAAAAAATAATTATGCAAAAAAATATTTTTAAAGTTGAAATAATAATTTTCTATTTTATCTCATTAATTTGTAATTTTTATGGGAAAGAACTCGGATTTTTTAAATTTATCTCCAATTTTATGTTAATGATATAAAATCTAAACTAACAGCATGAATTTTTCTTGTTTGTCTTTAATGACTTAATCTAATAGGGTGCGGTCCGTATAGAGCCTAGGCTCTAAACAATTAAACTAAAACCTATCTTCAAATAGTGTAAAGAAATGTAGTTTCAATATTGAAAATCTTTGTAGTAGCCTCAAAATATATTTTCATCTTTATTTATAAACTTTAAAGATTCAAAAATAGTGTAGATCGACAGATCTATGAAAAGTTGAAAGTCGTAAAAATTGACGGTCCAAAAATACATTGCAAAATACACTATTTTCGATACTTGAAATCCATTTTTTTTCCTATGTCCAAGTATCTTGATGTCAAGATGATCAATTTGAGGATATTTGAGCATCAAAACAACCACTTCTAGTGAAATTTTTGAGGTAGGCTCTAATTTGATTGTACTTTATGTTTGTATATTATAAAAATAAATAAATTTAATTAATCATAATAAGGATTAAATATTAAAAATAAATAAATATAATTAATCTTAAAAAGAATTATAGACCATTTTATTTTATAGATGTCCTTGTATATGAGAGAAAGGTATATTTATAGTACCTACCCATCCCTATCTAATACAAACACCATAAATAATTTGGAACAATTTATCGCCATCATTTAAAATAAAGGGCGCTTTTATTTGGAACAATTTATCGCCACCATAAATAATTTGGCTGCATGGTTGATCTTTTGAGGAGGGCTGGTTTAGTGAGAGAAGTCCATGAATTCATGAGAGAGAAGCCTATTGAGCCTAATGCAGTTATTTGGAGGACTTCGTTGGTGCCAGTGCCATTAATGGACATGTAGAGCTTGGTGAATTGCCTCGAGCCCAATTGGGTCGGCTCGAACCGAGACTTAGCGGTGATTATGTTCCTCTATCTGGATTACAATGACCAAAATACAATCACGAGTCTAGGGCAAGATTAGGGTATCCAAGTGCTAAAAGGTTCTTGAGATTTCGGAAGCTGGAAAATGGTTTTCCGATTGTGATGAGGTCAAACTCTAGTCAGAGTACTCGAAGAATACTGAGAGAAATGCCCGTAATGACCAATTGAATTTGCCCCAGCACTTTCAGTATGCATGACCATCTCTCTCAAATTGTTGCCTGCAAAAGTAGCCCTAATACTTTTGCCAGCAAAAGTAGCCCTAATACTTGATTGGAGAGAGACCGAGTGCGTGATAGGGTTGGTAATAGCATTTGTGAATGGGGAGAAAGAGCTCAGGAGAACAGGGCTAGGCTTCAATGGTTAATAAGATGGATGACGGGAATGGAATTTTATAATTGATTTGAAGTGAAAAAAGATGGAGAGAAGGGCTTCGGAGGGGAAGAAGGTAGGTGTTGCAGTAGGTATTTGTGATGGCCCTCCTGGCAATCGCAATTTGATTCCGTTGATCGGAGGGCTTGGGAACAATTGGAGATTAAAAGTGTGTTCTTTGTCACCGGTTCTTTCTCTCCTCTGATTGTGGATTTCTTTCGGCTTTTTGATTGAGCCCAACGTGGATGGAATTTGTCCTATAGGCCGGATGTGAAGATCATTGGTCCTAATAAAGTGGTGTTTAAGCTTCAATCTGAGAAGGAGATTGCTTTAGCTATTTTCCTGTAGGTTTTGCAGAATCCGAGATAGTCTTCTTTCCTTGGACCATTGGAAGGCTTCTGGCCATGTTTCTTTTCGACATAAGGTTTCTAAGTGGCTCTATCTATGGGGCCTACCCCTGTCAACTTGGAATCTCGCTATTATAAAAAAATGACTTGACAGATTCGCGTTTTCGTTGATTTGGATTGGGATTTCCTCCTGAATCCTTTTTGTCGGTTTGTTCGAGTTAAGATCGACCTTTGTGTTGGGGTGTCTCTTCTAGAGATCGTTTTGTTGTGCATAAATGAGGAGTTCTTTGAGATTCATTTATCTGAAGATAGAGAGGCTCATTCATCAAAGTCTGTTGGGTATCCCATCATGGATGTGAACGATAGAGTTAATCTGCATGGAAATTTCTTTCTGGTAGGAACAAGTCGGGACGATATCAGTGCCAGAGTAGGAATTTGAAATTTAAAAAAGGTGTAAGGCCCAAAGGTAGGAAACGGTGGATACCGATTGGCAGGTTCCATATTCGTCGGAAGCTTATTCGAAACTTCTGTTTTCTCGTCAGTGTGTTTCATTTGACGTTGCGAACGCATCCACTATTCCCGAAGAAGTTATTCCAAATAGCCTTAAAGATTACCGTGGGGTTAATGTCGGGTTTTATGGTTCGGAGGTTGCACCATTGACATTTCCCATTTCAAAAGGCTTGGCGGAGGGCGACTGTTTCAAAAGGGAAAGTTTCCATATAGGATTTTTTGATAGGGATGGCTGGGCGACTCATTATGAGGTTTTGCCCAAACTCTTCCCTAGGAAAGTGGACGACCTTAAAAGGAAATTGCTGGCAGTGACTACTATAGCTTCTTTTCCCTATTTTCTTGCACAAAAGAAGTTCTCGGCGTGGATCCTGCAACAGCGTTTGGTGGTAGTGATATTGGCTCTTCTGTCAAAAATGAATATACACTTCCTTCATTGGGCCATGGTGCAATCAGTGAGTTGAGGAAGAGATATTGATCTCGATATGATCCTCTCTTTATCAAACCTCTAGCTTTGATGGTCATAGTTGATGATAATGTCTCGGTGGTCCGTGTGCCTCAGGCTGAGAAGAATGCTATTGTGAATGGGGAGTTTGCTGCAAATGAGGAGATTGCTGTTGTGAATGGAGAGTTTGCTGCAAATGAGGAGATTGCTGTTGTGAATGAGGAGATTGCAGTGATTGAGGAGCTTGTTGTTGTGGATAATTCGAATGGGGGTGAACTGCTCCTCTCTGAGTCTTTGGAGGTTGTCCCTTTAGTCGCATTCCCTCAAGAGGTCTTGTTGCATTGTTACTCACTAGACTTACTTCTGTGATGCTTCTTCAGCCAGCTACGGTGCTTGATGATACGGTCTTGGTAGGGAAGATGATTCAAGGCATGGGTATGGATGATGTGCGCCTAAGTGTTGTGATGATGGAAATTCAGGCTAGGCGTAAGGCGAGAGCTGCGGTGCCAAACGATAAGGGCCAGTGTATTGTGGCTGCTTCTGACCCTCTGTCCCCAGCAAAGTCCCAAACTTGTGTAAAGAAAAATAAGAAGATAGAATTGGGCACTCTCTCTAGTGGGAAAAAGAAGAAGAAAGTGGAGTTGGGCACTCGCTCTTCTGCTCGACTTCAAGCTTAAGGTATCAGCAAAGGAGCTCCTGCAGTTGCTACAATCAGGTTTTGTGACCATACTCTGGTAGAGGCAGAGTCGTCTTCCAGTGATGATGAAGGTTTTATTGTGCTGCGATTGGAAGATCGTTGACCTGGCAGTCGTCCGGAAGGACCAGGTTCTTCTTCAAACCCTCCTCCTCCTTTTCCCTTTTAATGAATGTGATTTCATGGAATGTTAGGGGTTTGGGTAACCCCAACAGAAGACGGGATGTGTTATTTTTGGTTTTGAAATTTAGACATGTGCTCCTAGTTTTGCAAGAAACAAAACTCCCTAGCCACCTACTATTTCAGGGGTCCGGGAGGTTTGGGGTAATGGGTCTGTTGATTTTTGTGATGTGGATGTGTGTGGGGTGCTTGGTGGGCTGTGGGTCCTCTGGGATCCTACGGTACTCCGGACTTTTGACTGTGTTAGAAGGGATAACTTTTTGCTGGTTGGTTTTTCTGTGCCTAATTCGGGCTTTAAGTGGGCCCTTGTCAACGTTTATGGGCCTTATGTTCTTTCCTTAAAAGAAGTTTTTATTTCGGATTTGAATGTTGTCATCCTTTCTTTTGCTTATCCTGTAGTGGTTGGTGGTGACTTTAATCTTTTTCAGTGGCCTGACGAGTGTCTTGATGATACTCTTATTAATTCCTCTATGAGATTGTTCAATGATTTTATTGAATGTAATTCGTTTTTGGACCCCCTATTTTTGGCACTAAGTTTACTTAGTCCAATAATAGTGTTTCTTCTCTGGCTATGTCCAAATTAAACAGATTTCGGCTATCAACGGAGTGGTTAGAGGTGTTTCCCTTATCTACAATCAAGCCTTTACCTAGACTATCCTCAGATCACTGCCCAATCTTTTCGAATACTGAGGTGAATCGAGGAGGACTGAAACCTTTTAAGTTTGATTTAGCTTGGTTGGAAGAAAGGGAGGTGTTTGAGCTGATCAAAAGGACTTGGGTCAAAACAGTGGTGGTGCGCACCGTAGATTTCCAGTAACATAAAAAGCTGTTGAGCATTAAGCAAAAATTAATTGATTGGAAGAAGGTGAATAAATTTGATATCATGGCTAAGATTGATGGGGTGTTATTTGATATTGAATTTTTGGATCACAACACCCAAATGTTAGGGGTACTCTCGGAGCAACAAGATTTGGATCGATGTGTTAAATTGAAGAATTGGACGATTTACGTAAGTTAGAGGAGGTTTATTGGAAGCAGTGTTCTAGAATTAAATAGGTAAAAGAAGGGTATTTTAATACAAAGTTCTTTCATGCCACTTCCAGTGCGAGAAGTGGTCAAAATGATCTCTCTGGTTTGTCGATCTTCGGGATTGATCTTGACAATGAACACGAGTTGGAAGCAACAGTTATTAATCAGTTTAAAAAAGCTTTCTCTTCTGAGGTAAAGGTCACCCCCTCTTTGAATAGAGCCCCCTTTAAAGTTTTGTCAGTGGAGACGAAATCCATGTTAGAAAGAGAGGTGTCTTGTGAGGAAGTTCATAAGGTAGTGTTTGCCATGCCCGGGAATAAAGCCCCTGGTCCGGATGGTTTCCCTTTAGCTTTCTTTCTGAAATTTTAGAATGTAGTGAAAGATGAACTCTTGGAGTTTGTGAAGAGCTTCATGAGAAGGGGTTATATCTTTAGAGGGGTAAATTCTACTTTTTTGGCCTTAATCATTAATAGAGCACTAATTTCTGGTCTTACTGATATTAGACCTATTAGCTTGCTGACTAGTCTTTATAAGATTCTTGCTGATAGGTTGAAAATTGTTCTTCCATTTCTTATCTCTAGCACTCAGTCAGCTTTCATCCAAGACCGTCAAATTACTGATGGTGTACTTATTGCCCAAGAATGTATTCATTCTCGAGTTTTAAGTGAAAGGCCAAGTATTCTACTTAAGTTGGATAAGGAAAAGGCTTAGGATCGGGTTGAACGGGGTATTCTTCGTGAAATCTTGAAAGCAATGGGTTTTAGTGAAAGATGGTGCAGATGGATGTTTGGTTATCCCTCTTCTGCAAACTTTTTTGTCCTTTTTAAAGGTAACCCTATTGGTTTTTTTTAGTGCATCCAGAGGATTACGCCAGGGTGATCCCTTGTCCTCTTACTTATACACAATTTATGTAGAGTGCTTTAGCCTGATGTTGAACAGAGTGGAGGGATTGGGTCATTTTGCAGGTTTTAAAATCTCAAATTCTGATCTGATTATTTCCCATTTGCAATATGTTGATGACACTCTGATTTTTTGTGATGATGAGCCATGCCATGTCTTTAATATTGCTAGATTCTTGGAGATTTGCGAAGTTACACGTGGCCTTAAAGTGAATTTCCATAAATCTTCCTTGATTGGTATCAATTGTGAGGAAAATTTGATGAAGAGTTTGGCAGAGGTATTGGGATGTAGAATTGGCTCTTTCCCTATCTCCTATATTGGTCTCCCTATCTTTGATAGTAGACTTACCATTGCAGTTTGGGACATAGTGCTTGAAAGAATTCAAATGAAATTAGACCTCTGGAAGCATAAGTACCTCTCTTTGGGTGGTCGGCTGACGTTATTGCAATCAGGTTTATCCAACCTTCCGGTGTACCAGATGTGTTTAATCAATATGCCTGCTTTTATATCACGGAAAATTGATCGTATGATGCAGAATTTCTTGTGGGGTTCCTGTGCTGAACAAAGGAAATTCCATCTTTTAAGGTAGGATAGAGTATGTACCCGTAAACGTGAGGGTGGTTTGGGAATTAGGAACATCAGATTGGTTAATCAAGCTTTACGGTGTAAGTGGTGGTGGTGCAGTTTTCTTCTTAAAGATCAACTTTGGTGCAAAGTTCTCTCCGCCAAATATGGGATGGACAAATTCGATCTTTGGCGTGGGGGTGGGAGAGGCAATAGTATATCGTCTGTATGGAGGGATATCTTCTCTTGCAAACCGATGATTACGGGTTATTTTAGATGGAATATTGGGGGTGGTGGGCGGAGGCACCACAAATGGATTGGGGAATTTCCATTGAAGGCATTATTCCCTGATTTATTTGCTATTGTTGTTAATCCAAATTTTTTGGTTTGTGAGGCAGTTGATAAGAGGGGATTTCAAATTTCTTGGAATATACCATTGTTGTATTCTCGTTTAAACGGTTTGGTTTTTTCCCAATGGTGTTATTTGATGGAGTTACTTGATACTGTTTATATATCATCAAATGCTGAGGATGAAGTAGTTTGAAAGATTGAGGGTGATGGAAGGTTCTCAATTAAGTCTTGTTACAATCTCTTTTTCGACGATCGTTGGAAATGGTCATATCCTCAGGTGGCATAGGTATGGATGTGGCCTATCCCTCTTAAGGTTCGTGTCTTTATTTGGCTGGCAGCTATGAATAAAGTTCTCACCATTGATAATCTTTTTAAAAGAGGCAAACTTTTGCCAAATTTTTGTCTTCTTTGTAAGAGCGATGGGGAATCGGGACCACACCTTTTTATTCATTGTCCTTTTACCACTCGTATATGGGGGTGGCTTTTTTGAGTTCTTAGTATCAATATTATGTTACCTCAATCAGTGGGAGAGATTGTGCACCAGTTTGAGGTTGGCTCTAATTTGATTGTTTACAGCCTCGGCTCTATATAAACTTTTCCATTTTTTTCTTTTTGCTAATTGATTTTTTTTTTTTGCAATATTGTTGTTAAAATTTTTATTTTAAATACTAGAATGGATATTTGTTTATTTATTTTGGTGCATTAATGTGCAATCTTGTACCGTTATATTCGTGCAAACATTGTAACAAAAAGTCTGTATTGTAATTCATATGATCATATTGTTCTGAATCTAAATGAAGAGAATTCAATTTATTTTTCTTTATTTATTTCAGTTCTCCCATGACCATAACTTGTTGATTATTCATCTCTAAGTATCACTTTCTTAGACGAGCCTCATCATTACTATCCATAGACGTTTAGATTATATATTGTGACATAAAGAAAGTAATGCAATTTCTATATCTTAAGTTTTTTAGTTTAAGATAAATGTAGGTAATAAGATAGTATACACTTAATCTATATTTTTTCATGTCTTTTGAATTTTTCTTTGGGGGTTTTTGACTCATTTAAAAAAAAAAGAAAAAAAAAGAAAAAAAAAAGAACACTACTGTAATGAACCAGTCCGATTAACAACCCAATTACGACAGTTCTGATCTAACCGCTTCCGGACCCATGTCTAGTTGACCTATCCAGTTCGATTTTTCCTACTGAATGAAAGTTAAGAAGCAACATTCCCACTAAAAAATAGGATGATTTGATACCCTTAATGATTTTGTATGCCGACTTGACCCTTAAGCTGATATTTTCCCAAGTTATTTTAAATATTAAAAAATGCCCTTAATTTCTCATAATCTCAATGTTTTATTTCTCCTAGCTTTTGTTTCTCTAAATCCTAAAAACAAATATAACTGAAGTCTATAATGCTAAAGATTGTGGTGTGATAAAATTTAAACACAAAGAATAAAAGATATATATCGCAAAGTAATGATTTAAGTATATTGAGAAACTCCCATTATAGAAGATATGCGAATGGATAAATAAAGATATCATTGACATAACTAAAAAGTTAGCCTCCTGTAATTTTTAAAATTCCCAACCCCCTTCGTTTTTGCTCACCTGTAAATATTAGCCAACCAAATTAAGATATCCATGACCCTCAAGTGGGTAGAGAGAAACATTATTACTAAAAATCCATACATCCAAACAGGCCGATCTAGCCATTTCACCATTAAACTTTAAGTAATTTTTTCAGAATTAAATGAAACTTTTCCAGAAAATGAAAACTTCAAATCCATAACTTTCTTACGAAATGGTGCAGTGAGTCCTCCGAATACGTTATTACGAAAATGGTGCAGTGAGTCCTCCGAGTACAAATAAAATGATTTACTCAAGTATGCAAGGCCAACTGCATCTACACTTGAAAGGGCCATGGCATTTTCCATGTCCCTGATCACGGTAAGACCTGCAAGTATACTTGCAAAGGGAACCGATGCAAAAGATTGGAACAACAAGCCCGCACATGTAGAAATGCAAGTTTGGCAATAAATATAATTTTATCTTAATTTCTAGGGAATATATAATATTTAACATAGAGATCATGAATATGAAAAAATAAATCAATTTTGAAAACTAAAAATACTAATTATATTAATAAAACATTTGGATTGTTAGCTACAATTGTTTTTAGATGGACCACCTATTTGCATTCATCTTTAAGATGGATGCTTTATATCTCTGGACCGTATATTGTAAAAATGCAGTCTGGCCTGCATTAAGCAATTGTTCTTTATAAAATGCATTAATTTATCGAGGGAGAAAACACGAAAAAATTAGGCTGCATTGTGCACTTTGACCTACTTGGGAGGTTGGTCTAGTACACTCCCTTGGAAGTATTATTGAGCATCTACTTCCACATTCAAAAGACTTTGGAGGATTTTTTCAATCTGAAATTTGAGAACTACTTAAGAATCACTAGATGATTATTTTCAAAGGAAATTTGAGTTTTTGGTATATAGATCTCACCCTATTTAAATATTAGACAATCTATGTTCAATCTTGAGACATTATTATTTTTAGTATATAGATATTTTAATTCCAAAATTTTTATTTAGTCTATGGATTTAAAAGGCTATATTCCAAAAATTAGAGTCCTAAAATTACTCTTATGTTAGGTTTTACTCAAAGGAGTAAATAGATAGTATACTCCCGCTTGCAGGAGTGTAAAATCTTTTGGCTTAAGAAGAACGGATGGTGGCTCATGTTTGAGCACCCCAGGTAATGCAAATAGCAAGTACTGCAAATATTGACTTTATTCGGAAAAAGTATCACATAAAATAAATAAATTTTTAAAAAAGACATTATTTATGACTTTTCTTTTTTTAAGAAAGATATATTTATCATTGTTGTAGCGTTGAGCCCAAATTTGCCAAAATGTAAAGCCATGGTATCTCCCACCAATATACAATAGACTTTCATCATTGTTTCATAATATGTTGATTCCACAACTGTGTATCGTACGGCGTGAAGCATAGCCCTTATGGTACAGATATTATGCATCACTCGTTTGTGACATTATTTTCACGTTTCTCGAACAAACAAAGTGAATGCAATGCTTCTTCAGGACTAAAAAATGGGACCTGACTGTAAATTATGAAATAGAAATAAAATAAAGCAGTCTTTCCGCAATATAATCAAAATTCATTTATATTCTCAAAAAAATAGATTTGATTGTAAAATATGAAATATATGGAACTCTTTTTAAATATAAAATATAGAATAGGATTTATTTATAACTTTTTTTTCTTTACAAATTAGCAAAAACAATATACAATAAGATTAGAATATGATCCATTTAAAAGTTGGGAAAATATCTTTATAAACCTTTTTAGGTTTCACTTCTCAGAAGATGCAAGGCTTAGAAACATATATATGGCATAAAGTTCTCATGTGTTATATCTTCTAACACTCTAGATCAACTTTACCCCGTTTGGCCTTATATTTTTAGCCCAAAAAAAAAGACATCATTTTTCTATCCCTTTATAAATCCCTTTTTCTCTCTCTATTCTAGTGTTTCTTCCAAACCTCTCTCTCTCTCTTTCCCTCTCTCTTCATGATTCTTCCCAAACCTCTCTCTCTGTGGGGAGAAACCCGGGAAGAGAAAGAGACTAGGGGGTTTAGAAAGAAATAGAAAGAGGAGTTTAGAAACGAATAGAAAAAAAAGTTATCATTTTAACTTTTGTGTGGGCTAAAAACATATAGTCAAAAGAGATAAAAGTTGGTCCAACGGTACACATAATCCCTATGCCACCAGATGTGATTTAAAACTTTGGATATGTTGAGAAATGAAACATAAAAAGAGATTGTACGAAGATATTTTCCCTTCAAAGTTTATCAAAATGGCCAGAGGTGTCAAATTCCTAACCTAAACTTAATCCTACATGTCCCATATTCTTAATTTAAAATGTCCCTCTATATCACTAAATGTTTTAAAATACGAATGGTAGGCTGGATCCGAATTTAGCACATTGATGAACTGACCAAAAAAATGAAGGATTTTATTTTCATATTTTTTTTATGCTTTTTTTATGATTCAAGATATTTCAAATTAAAAAAGGCATAGATTTAAGTCATTAATCATAATCAAGAATTTTTTATCCTGATCAGTGATTTTTCAAAAAATTATCACTCAAGAAAAATCTGAGATCTATCTCTAGATTGAATATTTGAATGATAGTTCTCATACCCCCATGTAATATCTTATAAACTACAATGGATACAAGTAAAAAGGACAAAAGACAAAGTTTGCATTATTTTCCATTCTAGAGAGAGAGAGATTGATTGAACTGCACTTGTAAAAATGAGGACAAGAAAAACAAAGGACAGTAACAGCTTCATCTTGAATGGATCCCAAAGCACAAATTCTTCACCTTTTCAAATGCTATCTAAGTCGTGTACGTATAGAGGCTGAGGTGATTTTTTTGCTAAAGATAACCATTATTTTCAACTAATTTTGTTTGTCCAATTTTCTATTAGGAATGTCTGGCTTAAAAACAGCTCCTATTTTATATCATCTTGTTGTATTCACAAGAGAGATTATAGAAGGCCAATTTATTTTGATTCAGTAAATGCTGCAACTTTCTATATGAATGAGAGAGAGACTCGGGAGTAGAGGGGTAGGAATGGAGCCCATGACTTTAATAGAAAAGAGAACTTTTCCATAAAACCAAAACTTCAAATCCATAATGGTGCACTGAGACCTCCGAGTATTAATAAAATGTTTTACGGAGTATTAGCAAGGCCAAGTGCATCTACACTTGAAAAGGCCATGGCATTTTCCATGTCCACGATCATGGAAATACTGGCAATTTCCTCTACATAAGGCACCGAAGCAAATGATGGTGGTCACAGGAATATTCTTGCTGCATTCATTTGCCTCCCCAATTGGTGCCAGTTCACCTGTAAGTGAAAAAAAGAGGCGGTTAGCATGTGGCTAAGCCCGCACATGTAGAAATACAAGCTTGGCAATAAATATATTTAAATATAATTTGATCTTAATTTTGGAGAATATATAATCTTTACCAATAAGATCATGAATATGAAAAAATAAATAAATTTAGAAATTTAGAAATACTAACTATATTAAGAAAACATTCGGACCATAGTTACAATTATTTTTAGATGAACCACCTATTTGCATCCATTTTTAAGATGGATGTTTTATACCTCTGGACCGCATATTGTACAAATGCGGTCCAGCCTATATGTAACAATTGTTCTTTATTAAAGGACCTAAAACCTTGATAGAGAAAACACGAAAAAATTAAGCCTAGCATGTACATTGTGCACTTTGACCTACTTGAGAGGATGTTCTAGTACACTCACAATTGCGCATATACTCCCTCATTCAAAAGACTTACTTTGTAGGATTTTCTCAATCTGAAATTTGGGAATCACCTAAGAATCACTGGATGATTATTTTCAAAAGAAATTTGAGTGTTTGACATTTAGATCTGGCCCTTTAAAAATTGGGAAAATATAGAATGAGACAATTTGCCTTTTATACAAGGTGGCCACAATAATCTTGAGCATTGGATGTAAAGTTGGGTGGCTGTAATTATTCCAATGACCAAAATCAAACTTCAAATAGAAATTCTCTTGAACTTTATCATACATCCAAGCGATCAAATTTCACATCAAATGGTTGTAAAGAATTGTGACCACCTTGTGGTAAATGGTCTCATTGTATACAATCCCTTAAAAATTCGACAATCTTTGTTCAATCTCGACAATTTTTTTTATTTTTTCAATGGGTTTAAAAGGTTATATCCGCAGAATTAGAGTCCTAAAAATACTTTTATGTTAGGTTTTGTTCTGAGGGAGTAAATAGATAGTATACTCCCGCCGAAGTGTAAAATCATTTGGCTTACTAAGCACGGATGGTCGCTCTCATGTTTGGGAGCCCCATGCAATACAAGTAGCAACTACAGCATATATTGACTTTATTTTAAAAAAGTATCACATAAGAGATATAGTTTTTTAAAAAGTCACATTATTTATGACAATTCGTTTTTTGGAAAAAGTTATTTATCAGTGCAGCAGCGCAAAGCCAAAATTTGCAAAAATGTGAAACCATGGTATCTCCCACTAGTAAACATTAGACTTTCGTCATTGATTCTTAGATACCCCAAAGGTGTTTCATACAGTGTGAACCATAGCCCCTATGGTATAGCCCCTATGGTACAGATATTATGCACCATTGGTTCGTGACATAATTTTCACGCTTCATGAACAAAAAAGAAAATGTAATGTTTTTTCAGGACTAAAAAAATGGGATCTGACTGTAAATTATGAAATATGAATAAAATAAAGTTTTCTTTCAGTGATATAATCAAAATTCACTTTATATTCTTAAAAAATGAGACTGGATTGTAAAATATAAAATATATGGGACTCTTTTTTATTATAAAATATAATTAGGATTTATTTATTAATTTCTTTTTTTTCTGTACAAACTAGCAATAACGATATACAGTAATATTAGAATATGATTTATTTCCAAGTTGGGAAAACATATTCGTTCATCTTCGTTTTTGGTTTCATTTCTCAAAAGACGCAAGGTTTAAAAATATATATGGCTACATAAAGTTCCCATGTATCATAACTGCTAACACCCTAAATCAACTTTACCCCTTTTGAACTTATATTTTTAGCCCAAACAAAAGTTAAAAATACATTACTTTTTCTGTTTCATCCCTTTCTCACTTTGTTCTCATGTTTCTCCCAAAACCCCTCTCTCTCTATAGGGGAGAAATGCATGATGAGAGAAAGAAAGGGGTTTAGAAAGGACTAGAGAGGGATAGAGGAGTTTAGAAACGAATTGAAATTTTTTTATCCTTACTTTTGTTTGGGCTAAAAAAATAGGGTCAAATGGGATAAAGTTGTTCCAAGGGTATACTTTATCTATAGGCCACTAATATGTTTTAAAACCTTGGATCTGTTGAGAAGTAAAATCTAAAAAAAAGTTGTACAGAGATATTTTCTCTTAAAAGTTTATCAAAATTGCAAGCAGTGTCAAATTCCTAACCTTGACTTAATCCTACATGTCCCGTGTTCTTGATCTAAAATATCCCTCTATATCACTAAGTGTTTTAAAGCACGGATAGGTGTTGTGGATCAGAATTTAGCCCATTGGCGAAATGAATAAAAAAAAAGAAGGATTCTTTTTTTTTCATTTTTTTTATTTTTTTATCATTAAATTTATTTCAAATTATCAAAGGCATAAATTTAAGAACAAGTTTCAGTCATTAATCATAATCAACAATTCCTGATCATGATCAGTGATTTTTCAAACCATACCACCCAAGAAAAATCTAAAATCTATCTCTAGATTGAATATTTGAATGATAGTTTTCATACCCATGTGTGACCTAATATTTCTATAGACAAAGTTTGCCTTATTTTCCACCAGAAAGAGAGTGACAGAGAGACAGAGATTGAACTGTACCTGTAGAAATGAGGACAAGAAAAGCAAAAGCAAGTAACAGCTTCATCTTGAACAGACCCCAAAGCACAAATTCTTCTCCTTTTCAAATGCTATCTTCTTAGGTAAGTTGTGTACTCATAGAAGCTGAGGTGATCGTCTTGCTAAAGATAACAACTATTGCCAACTGATTTTGTCTGTCAAATTTCCTATTAGGATTTGTCTTGCTTAATGCAGCTCCTATTTTATTGTAACCTTATATTCACAAGGCAGATTATAGAAGGCCAGTTTATTTTGATTCAATGAATGTTACAAATTTCTATATGAGACAGAGAGACCCAGGGGCGGAGGGGCAAGGATTGGAGCCCATGACTTTAATAGGAAAATTGGTTTCTAATACAAGAGCAAGATTTTATTTAGGGATAATGCATTTCTCATACAGTTAGAGCTCATCTTTATAATAGAATCACCACTATCTTGTTGAAATTTTGTGGTTGCTCTGAAACCACTGTTGATTTTTTTAAAAAAAAAAACCTACAAACTAAAGAACTCGAAGAGAGATAGACACAACTCAACTTCACTCAAGTTTTTTTTTTCACACGGTTACTACATTTTTCCACACACAACCACACACACATTCAATTTAAGGAGCACCAATATATAGGCGAGTACAACACAACTGCCCACTACCTAGATAACTACCCATTGCCTAGATAACTATCCATTACATCCACTTTTTTCATCATCTTTAACAAAGTGCTTATACACCACTATCTATGTATTTATCTACATTGAGGGAGAGAGATATAACTTCCCATACACGTAGTGATAACTACCCTTATATTCCTATTATTTTGCATCATTATCTTCAACATATCTATTACAAGATCACCACAAATTAGTAATAGAAGTATTCCCTAAGCAATTTGTGCAGACGTATTAACAAAGCTTTGGTGTCTTAAAAATGAATAAGTACAGTGTCTCTTGCAAAGAGCAACCCTAGATTTGGAAGGTTTTGCCCTTAACCCCCTATAATATGTTCTCCAGAACTTGACAACCCACAAAGTGATCACTAGTCAAGTAATCCATACCTCTAAGTCCTTCCATGATGAAGCTCTTCACAATTTTTGCCCTAGTTTTCTTGTCATTCTCTTGTCCCCCGGTAAGCTTGTGTTCTTCGATTTAATACTTGGTCATAAGCTGTGTGCACGTGTGTGAATGTCTGTCACTATGCACTTTGTTTACGTAAACCAGAAAAGGTGTGCCAACAGTGACACCAAAATTAATTTTAGGCTTTTAACCGGGACACATCTTTCGGGAAAAGTTTATATAGATTCGAGGCACTAAACAATCAAATTTGAGTTTACCTCAAAACTTTCACTAAAAGATGTTGTTTTGATGCTCAAATATCCTCAAATTAATCATCTCGACATCAAGATGTATGGATATGAGAAAAAAATGGATCAAGTTTTGGAAATAGTGTATTTTATAATGCGTTTTTAGACCGTCAATTTTCAAGATTTTCAACTTTTCATAGATATGTCGATCTACATTATTTTTGAAGCTTTAAACTTTATAAATAACGATGAAAATTTATTTGAAGGTTATCACAATGATTTTCAATATTGAAACAACATTTCTCCACACTATTTGAAGGTAAGCTCTAATTTGATTGGGTAGAGCCTAGGCTCTATACAAACCGCATCCCTAAGAGAAAGGGAGATGTAGAATTTTAAGCAAAATCAAATATTTTTGCAGTGAAGTTTCAAGTAGTAATATCAAGAAATTTTTTTATGTTTTGAAATAAATGTCGTGTTATTAATACACATGAATGTGAATGTTATACAGATCTCGCAAGTAGTGAAGCAAAAAAAATGTTAAGATGAATGTGCATGTATACAACAGAAAATTTTTAAATTCTCTCTTTCTTGTTTATTTTTTTTTTTTTTTTTTTTTTTTTTTTTATTATTTCTTCTTCTTTTTTTTTTTTTGCTATATCTAATGGCTAATCTTCTTCTCTTCTTTTACTTTTTTTCCATTTTTTTCAATTTTTTTTATGACTCTCGTTTTCTTTTCTTTTTTTTATGACTAAAATTCTCGCTCTCTTGTTTTCATTGCTATTTTTCTAGACTAAAAATTTATGGGGAATGTGGTGGGTGCCAGCTTTACTTGCCTCGTTTTCCTGGTCCTCCCAGCAACTACGACTCGAATGATTTCGACATAAAAAACACCTAGACTCTCGGTAGAAATGCAAAAGGAGAATGCTCCGATCCCGACCAATGCCTATCTAAAATGCTCTCTCTCTCTTAATATTGTATTGCTGCTGCTTTTTTTCTCATTTTACGGTTTTGCTAATGAGGGGTGACAACCCTATAAATAAATGTGCATTGTGTTGTGCATCTCTCTCTCTTTAGGGTTCTCATGAACTCCTAGCTTGCCGAACTGGGAATCCCAAATACGGGGATCCCACCCAAGATCGTGTACATGATTAACTAAATACCAAATAGATGAATACAACTATAAATCGAGTGCAAGAAATACAACAAACATAAAAAACACACCACAACAACACACGATTTACGTGGTTCACCCATAGGGCTACATCTACGGCCTCGACAACAAGAAAACCACTATCACAATGAAGATTACAGCAACACACGATTTACGTGGCTTACCCTGTAGGGCTACATCCACGGCTTCGGTAACTAGAAATCCACTATCACAATGAAGATGATAGTTATGGGTTACAAGAGATAATACCTAACTCTAAATATCGGTAAAAGACCATTACCGATCTTTTCTTCTAAACCCGCTCTCCCAACCGAGGAACACCGGCAATCAACATCATCTTTTCTACTGCATTACCGCTACTGGAAAGATAACCTTGAGAGCAACCGAGAAACTTTATCTCTCTAGAAGTGAAAGTTAACCAATCCAAAATTCATGGAAGTACCTCCTCTCTCTCAGAGGCTATGTCTCTCTCTCTTGGAGACCCATCTCCATATTGGAGATCCATTCCCCTAATACCCAAAGGGGTGGCCCTCAAAAGGATGGGTATTATGTCCTCCTTCACTCTCTTATAAATATATCACTTTCTTGCTTCACAAAAAAGTCAATTTTTTATTTTCCATAATACCCTAATCTTTAGAAGAAAATATGGGTATGACGATTTAGCTATCACCAAACCGAACAATCTCCACCTTTATAGCAAAATCATCATAATTGTCTTGACAACCTTCATTGAATAGATTTTTTGATTTTTTCATACTTGCCTCCATTTTGAAATTTTCACAAAACACTTTACCTTCATATTTCTCCACTTCAAACCATGGATATTTCTTAATTTTTTCTCAATTGCATCCATTGTGGAATTTTCATAAACACTTTCCCTTTATATTTCTCCACCTCAAACCATGTATCCATAAAACTTCATCATTCATCTTTTTCTTAATATAAACCTTAGTCATGTACAGACCTTGTGCTCTGATACCAATTATGGGGTTCTCGTGAACCCCTAGCTTGCAAAAACTGGAATCCCAAACACCCGAATGCCACCCAAAATTGTGTACATTATTGACTAAATGCGAAGTAGATGAAAACAACAATAAATGGAGTGTAAGAAATAAAGCAAACATAAAAAGCACACCACGATAACACACGATTTATATGGTTCACTCCGTAGGCCTACATCCACAACCTGGGCAACTAGAAATCCACTGTCACAATAAAGATTTTAGATATCGGTTACAAGAGATTATACCTATCTCTAAACATTGGTAAGAAACCATCATCGATCTTTCCTTCTCAACCCGCTCTCCCGACCGAGCAACACCATCGATCAACATCATCTTTCTCACTGCAATACCGCTAATGGAAAGATAACCTTGAGAGGAATTGAGAGACTTTCTCTCTCTATAAGTGAAAGTTAACCAATTCAAAACTCATGTGAATACCGCCTCTCTCTCAGAAGCCATGTCTCGCTCTCTTGGATACCCATCTTCATATTAAAGATTCATTCCCATAACCCCTAAAGGGGTGACCCTCAAAAGGATGGGTATTATATCCTCCTTTACTCTCTTATAAAGATATCACTTTCTTGCTTCTCAAGAAAGTCAATTTTTGATTTCCCATAATACCCTAATTTTTAAAAGAAAGTATGGGTATGATGATTTAGCTATCACCAAACCCAGCATCTCTTTCTCAGAGATGTATTTTTATTTCTTTCTCGATATCTTTCCCTCTTATTCGGTGTCCCTTTATCTTTTTTATCATTTCACCTTTTTCTAAGGGTGATAATCTAATTTAGGTCAATGCGCTTCTCTCTCTGGACTTGGTTGCCTCTAAAACCTTATATCGATCAATGTTTTCAAAACCCAGATTCTTTTGGCTAAAAATCATTACTAAAAGTCTAAAATATATTTTTAAATTAGATTGGATTTTGTCACCCTACAATCAATTTCTTTGCCCTAACTTATTCCCTATGCATACCCTCATCTATACAGGTGCTGTTTTTTTTGTTACTTTAGCATCATAATTCATGAGCATCCACATAAATTTAGGTAGAAGTCTAAGAACTAATGGTTTCTTTTCTTATTATCTTTTTTCTTTTAAATGTCAACTTGGAACCCAGGTTGTTATGCAACTCAATATGGCATATTGTGACACTGCTACATTGAAGACTTATGGCTTTAGTATGTTTCTTAATTCTTGGTCCATTGTATTTTTGTTTGATTATATAAAATTACAATGATATGCGAGAGAAGGTTGTAAGTTGTATTAGATTTTATTTCTATAATTTTTTTTTTAAAATATGTAAGTGATCTAGCCAGTATTGCAGAAGAAAGGATGAAACATTTTAAACCATACATACTATTGTAGATTACATAGGCCTTCTTTCGTTGTTATCATAGCTAGATCTCTTGTTGGACACATTTATTTTGCTTTTTCTATTTTTTTGTGAGTTTGGAATCAGAAATTTGAGAAAAAATGACTTTGTGATCAAGTGATACACAGCTGAAAGAACTATTGGTATATTTTCAACACAGAGAAGTACTCTACATATTAGAGTTTTTAGGCTATTTGGGCACAATGTTATAACCCAGATGATGAGGTACTTTCTTGGGCACACCCTAAAGACATTTTGTGATTTTGAGAGTAGTATCTCCTTGCAAAATTGATAATTTAGGGATTGAATGTTATGGACTCATCATTGATGGGTGTCAGTTTTGATCCATCAAAATCCATGAACTGTATACTATGCTTCATGAATGTTTCCACCAAGTAAAAAATTTTATTTTTGAGGAATATTTTATTGTAATTCACCCAAATTGAGCCTATATTCAAATACTAATAATTTCATGGAGAAAACCCTTGTGGTTTGAATGATATAGTGATTTTATTAAAAGGTGCTCAAAAGCTATTTTCTGTGATGGAGACTATTTCTATGATGTAAATATAAAGCATTTATATCCCTTCTTAACAAGTGTCGCTCTCAATTTTATTTAAGTGGCTACAAATAGGAAAGGTTTTGGAGAGGTTTAGGCACCTTGCACTAGATCATTCTCCCTATCTCTCCCTAAAACATCTCTCTCTTAAGCTGTCTTGTGTACTGGGTACAACGGCATGCTTCTCATCTCTGTGAGAGCCCTTCAGTATCACAAAATAAAATGACAACATTGTCATACATACTTGTTACAACATTTCTCTATCTAAATTATCTCCTAACTATTGTTTTATGGCAAGCTTGTCTTCCCTCTTATGCAATATGTTCAAGGAAAACTCATTCTCAAATAGTTTCTCTCTCAACGAACACTACATAACTGGCAGATCTATATGAATTTGATGAGTTTGTTCCTTGTATTTGTTCATATGTTGTATTTGAAATATTAATGTGAAGTTTGGGAAAAATTTGTATGGACAAGAAGAAAGTTATAAAGTATATATTTTAATTTGCTGAAATGATTTAAGTTGGGTTTTGAAAAGTATATACTTGCTGGAAATTAGGTTGGGGTTGTTTGGATGAGGTTTATAGTAGTTGCAAATGATTTTGGGTTCTAATTCTTTTGTCCATAACAAAGTTGGTGATCTTTGTGCATCTTTGGACTCAATGTACAATAAGTTATTTGTGACCCTTTTCAATTGGGCAAGAAAGGGTTACATGCCGTATATTTGTTGATTTTTCTGGTTGAGTTCAAAACCCAATTTGCATACTACTATAGCTCTCTATTTACTTTTGAAAAGCAAAAAGACATGCTGCATTTGGCCAACATAGTGTTGAATTTACCAATCTCAATCTTTTGTTTGAATGAAAATTGAGTAAGGGCAATTTCAAGGTGTTGTTTGGGCCATAGTTTTGCCTTGTATTACGTCATTCTATGTGGCATAACAATTTTGTTTTGCCGTAATTTTGTTGCATGTGTATGTGAAATGGATACATAAGAGACTTGTATGGGGCAATGATTTCATGCAACCGTCGTATAGTAATATGATGAAACAACCTTAAAAAACCATCTTATGGCAGTTGTTTGATCCAAATTTTGAAACATACACCCTTTTCATTCTCATGAACAATCACAAAAACTAAAAATTTGAAAACACAACTTAGAAAGTATTTTTATAGCCCAATTAACTTAGGCTGTTCATTCTGGTGAGATGCTTAAATTTAGGTCTTAGAAAGATTTTTTCATTTCCAATTTTTTTGGATGGCTTTATTATCTTTAGATGAACAATGTTAAAAAAGAAAAAAATGATTTTGAGTTTATAAAGGCTAAGATCTTGAAATTCACAAAATGAATGGTCTAGATTTATTTTTGGAGGGGACTCATTTTGACCATATCTAGGGTTCAAATTGAACTTTTTTTTTTTTGGATTGATTATTAAGATGAAGAGAGTGTGTGTGCAAAATTTAGGATCATACAAATACCACAAACATGGTTTTCTAGAAGTGTCGTTGCGTTATACTATGATAGAACCGTTGCACTAGGTCATTGCTAGTATGTAAAACTTTCAAATTGTCAGACCACGTTAAACCCTATAATAAATGATACATTATGAAACATACAAGATAAAAATCACTATCTCTATAAGCATACTTAATGTAATACTATCCAACGTGTCTATGATTTTTTGGGCATGTTGACACACAAAAGATATGATACGTGTTTGTATCTTTACATTTTTCCCTTTCTTCTCAAAATCTTAGTAAAAAATACTCAGTGGTACCTAAAAGCCACATCCATCCTTCATTAAATAATACACAAATGTGTCATGTTTAGAAAGGAAAATGAGAGTTGACAAATCCCAGAAAAGCGAATCACGGCACACCCAACAACAATATCAGATGCATAGACTTCTAATTCGGATTTCTCCACTAAGAAAAATAAGGAAAATATTTATGGAGGAGCTGAGATGCAAGAATGCTGCTCGCCCTCTCTGTTGGGGCAAAGGAGTCCCAAAACACGTATTTGGATGCATCTCTACACGTGCTGCTCGTTACGTTGTTGCATAACACTTCTGTCTCTAGCTCTCCAGTGCCGCAACAACCGTACCTAGATTCCTCCAAACCTAGAAAGCCCATAAAACACGTGCCAATGATATCAATACGTGAAACCTGTGACTTGTCATTGCTATGATCCAATGACTTGGATCATAACAATAGCTTATGCCCAATGGCCCAAACTATATCTCTGTTGATCTTGCGATTGTATTTTATACTTGGCTTTTAATAATATTTATATAAATTTAAATAAGTTGAAATTTGGAGTCGTCAACTACTCTCCTTAGGGCACACCTAATAAAAATATTTAAAAATTTGTAAAAAATAAATTGATTAAAATACCTTTCAAAATTTTAAGCTATTTTGGTCAATTTATTTATGTGAATTATTTTTTAATATTTTTATTAAGTGCATATATTTTTCAAGTGTTGACGTATGTTAGAACTAAAATTCAAATACACAATGCAGCTGTAGTCATCCAATCAGTTTGATTCAATCTAAATCAATGGGCACTTATTATTGCATCAACACTCAGGCTGACAAAATATATTTCCATATATTCATATCAATCTATCTATATTAGCACAAGCAGGTGCTACACCATACCCATTTGACATCCTTAACTTTCTAATTTTCCATTATTATAAAGGAACATGAAACAACATATTTTTATTTTTCAACTTTAGCACAAATTATTCTATAAGTGACCCATAGCAAATCCACATTATAGTTTTGAAAATATATTTATAGTTTGATAATCCCATCACGCCTATCAAGGAGGAGGCTAAAAGCCTGGACTAGTGTTGTAGATGTATGAACCATGCACCATTGTTTGAACCAGTGGTTTAAAAAACGGATCGGTGCATCGGATCGGGCACCCAAAAAATCCATCCAAATCGGTGAATCGATGATCTGGATCGAGAATCGGCCGAATCGGTCGGATTAAGCCTTAAAAGTTTTATATTAAAATTCATTATAAATGTTGTTTTTTAGTAATCCAATAAGAAATGGGGTACTCCATTAATAACTTTCATTTTTTCGCATCAACATGCGAATATTGAGATGTTCTTTCCCCGTATGAAGGTTCTCAAACCTAAGTAAACGCAATGTTATACATTGAAATTAGAATTATTTGTTTGTATTTTATTATTTTATCATCATTTTACTTTACAAATAAGAATAAATTTGAAATTTATCTTATAATATCATCTAATTTATAACTATAAGAAAAAATTATACATTGCATAATTTATAATGTAAAGAAATTAATATACAAGATTTGATTATCATTGTAATTAGTATAATTGTTAATTCTAATAAACATGATTAAAAACAAGGGTATGACCCTCACAAATAAATAAATCTAATGTATAATAATTAGTAATGATAGAAATATAGAATTTAATAACATAAATTTGCAATCATATTTTAATAGAATTCGGGAAATAAAATAAAATTTTTCATATTTGCAATGGGACATAATTGATAAAGCAACTTGAAATAAATTCTAAAGTGGTATGAACTAGTGTTATTTTTCTCTCTTAAAATATCTCACGAACTAATATTTTTTAAAATGTTCAAAAAACCAGTATTAGAATTATTTTTTAGTTTTTTTAATATCGTATGACCTAGTGCAATAATTTCATATAATTATGTTAATTTTTTGCAAATTTTAGATGGAATTTATTTTTTAAATTTTATGTAATTAAAAACTATTTATGTGTACTTTATGCTTGTATATTATAAAAATAAATAAATTTAATTATTCATAATAAGGATTAAATATTAAAAATAAATAAATATAATTAATCTTAAAAAGAATTATAGACCATTCTATTTTATAGATGTCCTTGTTTATGAGAGAAAAATATATTTATAGTACCTACCCATCCCTATCTAATAAAAACACCATAAATAATTTGGACCAATTTATCGCCAACATTTAAAATAAAGGGCGTTTTTATTTGGAACAATTTATCGCCACCATAAATAATATGGCTGCATGATTGATCATTTGAGGAGGTCTGGTTTAGTGAGAGAAGCCCATGAATTCATGAGAGAGATGCCTATTGAGCCTAATGTAGTTATTTGGAGGACTTTGTTGGTGACTGTGCCATTAATGGACATGTAGAGCTTGGTGAATTGGCTCGAGCCCAATTGGGTCGGCTTGAACTGAGACATAGCGGTGATTATGTTCCTCTATCTTGATTACAATGACGAAAATACAATCACAAGTCTTGGGCAAGATTAGGGTATCCAAGTGCTAAAAGGTTTTGGAGATTTCGGAAGCTGGAAAATGGTTTTCCGATTGTGATGAGGTCAAACTCTAGGTCGGGATACTCGAAGAACACTGACAGAGATGCCCATAATGAGCCATTGAATTTGTCCCAGCACGCTTAGTATTCAGGACCATCTCTCTCAAATTGTTGTTGCAAAAGTACCCCTAATACTTTTGCTTGCAAAAGTAGCCCTAATACTTTTGCTTGCAAAAGTAGCCCTAATACTCGATTGGAGAGAGACTGAGTGCGTGATAGGGCTGGTTGTAGCGGTTGTGAATGGGGAGAAAGAGCTCAAGAGAACAGGGCTAGGCTTCAATGGTTAACAAGATGGATGACGGGAATGGAATTTTATAATTGATTTGAAGTGAAAGAAGATGGAGAGAAGGGCTTCGGAGGGGAAGAAGGTAGGTGCTGTAGTAGGTATTTGTGATGGCCCTCCTGGCAATCGCAATTTGATTGTCACTAATCGGAGGGTTTGGGAACAATTGGAGATTAAAACTGCGTTCTTTGTCACTGGTTCTTTCTCTCCTCCGATTGAGGATTTCTTTGGGCTTTCTGATTTGGCCCAATGTGGATGGAATTTGTCCTATAGGCCGGATGTGAAGATCATTGGTCCTAATAAAGTGGTGTTTAAGCTTCGATCTGAGAAGGAGATTGCTTGAGCTCTTCCCCATAGGTTTTGTAGAATCCGAGGTAGTCTTCTTTCCTTGGACCATTGGAAGGCTTCTGACCATGTTTCTTTTCGACATAAGGTTTCTAAGTGGGTCTATCTATGGGGCCTACCCCTGTTAGCTTGGAATCTAGCTATTATAAATACGTGACTGGACAGATTGGGGTTTTCACTGATCTGGATTGGGATTTCCTCCTGAATCCTTTTGGTCGGTTTGTTCGAGTTAAGATCAACCTTTGTGTTGAGGTGTCTCTTCTAGAGATCGTTTTGTTGTGCATAAATGAGGAGTTCTTCGAGATTCAATTATATGAAGATAGAAAGGCTCAATCACCAAAGTCTGTTGGGTATCCGATCATGGATGTGAATGATAGAGTTAATCTTACTGGAAATTTCTTTTCCGGTAGGAACAAGTCGGGACGGTATCAGTGCCAGAGTAGGAATTTGAAATTTAAAAAAGGTGTAAGGCTCAAAGGTAGGAAACGGTGGATACAGATTGGTGGGTTTTCATATTCGTTGGAAGGTTATTTGAAACGTCTGTTTTCTCATCAGTGTGTTTCATTTGATGTTGTGAATGCGTCCATTATTCCCGACGAAGTTATTCCAAATAGCCTTAAAGATTACCGTGGGGTTGATGCAGTATTTTATGATCCGGAGGGTGCACCATTGACTATTCCCATCAATCATGTTGTTTCGAACGGCTTGGTGTAGGGCGACTGTTTCAAAGGGGATAGTTTCCATGTAGGATTTTCTTATATGGATGGCTGGGCGACTCATTATGAGCTTTTGCCCAAACTCTTTCCTAGAAAAGTGGACGACCTTAAAAGGAAATTGCTGGCAGTGACTACTATAGCTTCTTTTCTCTATTTTCATGCACAGAAGAAGTTCTCAGCTTGGATCCTGCAACAGCGTTTGGTGGTAGTGATCTTGGCTCTTCTGTCAAAAATTAATATGCACTTCCTTCATTTCGCCATGGTGCAATCAGTGAGTTGAGGAAGAGATCTAGATCTTGATTTGATCCTCTCTTGATCAAACCTCTAGCGTTGGTGGTGATAGATGATGATGATGTCCCGGTGGTCGGTGTGCCTCAGGCAGAGAAAAATGCTGTTGTGAATGGGGAGTTTGCTGCAAATGAGGAGATTGCTGTTGTGAATGGAGAGTTTGCTACAAATGAGGAGATTGTTGTTGTGAATGAGGAGTTTGCAGTGTTGGAGGAGCTTGCTGTTGTAGATAATTCGGATGGGGGTGAGGTGCAAATGCGGAGATTGCTGTTGTCAATGAGGAGATTGCAGTGATTGAGGAGTTTGCTGTTGTGGATAATTCGGATGGGGGTGAACTGGTCCTCTCTGAGTCTTTGGAGGCTGTCACTTTAGTCGCATTCCCTCAAGAGGTACAGTAGCACTGTTACTCACTAGACCTACTTCTGTGATGCTTCCTCAGCCAGCTATGGTGCTTGATGATACGGTCTTGGTAGGGAAGATGATTGAGGACATGGGTATGGATGATGTGCGCCTAAGTGTGGTGTTGTTGGAAATTCAGGCTAGGCGTAAGGCGAGAGTTGCAGTGGCAAACGATAAGGCCCGGGGTATTGTCGCTGCTTCTGACCCTCTGTCCCTAGCAAAGTCCCAAACTTGTGTAAAGTAAGAAGATAGAATTGGGCACTCGCTCTAGTGAGAAAAAGAAGAAAAAGGTGGAGTTGGGCACTCGCTCTAGTGAGCTAGGGGTTTGGGTAACCCCAATAGAAGACGGGATGTGTTATTTTTGGTTTTGAAATAGACATGGGCTCCTAGTTTTGCAAGAAACAATACTGCCTAGCCACCTACTGTTTTAGGGGTCTGGGAGGTTTGGGGTAATGGGTCTGTTGATTTTTGTGATGTGGAAGCGTGTGGGGTGCCTGGTGAACTGTGGGTCCTTTTGGATCTTACGGTTCTCCGGACTTTTGATTGTGTTAAAAGGGATAACTTTTAGCTGGTTGGTTTTTCTAGGCCTAATTCGGGCTTTAAGTAGGGTTTTGTCAACGTTTATGGGCCTTCTGTTCTTTCTTTAAAAGAAGCTTTTATTTCGGATTTGAATATTGTCGTCCATTCTTTTGCTTATCCTGTAGTGGTTGGTGGTGACTTTAATCTTATTTGGTGGCCTAATGAATGTCTTGATGGTTCTCTTATTACTTCCTTTATGAAATTGTTCAATGATTTTATTGAATCTTATTCGTTTTTGGACCCCTTATTATTGGTACTAAGTTTACTTAGTCCAATAATAGTGTTTCTTCTCTGGCTATGTCCAAATTAGACAGATTTCTGCTATCGACGGAGTGGATAGAGGTGTTTCCCTTATCTACAATTAAGGCACTACCTAGACTATCCTCAGATCACTGCCCAATCCTTTTGAATACCGGGGTGATTCGAGGAGGACTGAAACCTTTTAGGTTTGATTTAGCTTGGTTGGAAGAAAGGGAGGTGTTTGAGCTGATCAAAAGGACTTGGGTCAACACGGTGGTGGTGCGCACCGTAAATTTTCAGTTACCGAAAAGTTGTTGAGCATTAAGCAGAAATTAATTGATTGGAAGAAGGTGAATAAGTTTAATATCAGGGCTAAGATTGATGGGGTGTTATCTGATATTGAATTCTTGGATCATAATACCCAAATGTCAGGGTTACTCTCGGAGCAAAAATATTTGGATCGAAGTGTTAACCTGAAGGAATTGGAGGATTTACATAGGTCAGAGGAGGTTTATTGGAAGCAGCGTTCTAGAATTAAATAGGTAAAAGAAGGGGATTTTAATACAAAGGTCTTTCATGCCACTTCCAGTGCGAGAAGGCGTCAAAATGATCTCTCTGGTTTGTCGATCTTTAGGATTGATCATGACAATGAGCACGAGATGGAAGCAGCAGTTATTAATCATTTTAAAAAAGCTTTCTCTTCTGAGGTAAAGTTCACCCCCTCTTTGGCCTTCTGGGGTCATATATTCAGAGGGGTAAATTGTACTCTTTTGGCCTTGATCCTTAAGAAAGCGATAATTTCTGGTCTTTCTGATATTAGACCTATTAGCTTGCTGACTAGTCTTTATAAGATTATTGCTAAAATTCTTGCTGAAAGGTTGAAAATTGTTCTTCCATTTCTTATCTCAAGCACTCAGTCAGCTTTCATCCAAGACCATCAAATTACTGATGGTGTACTTATTGCCTAAGAATCTATTTATTCTCGAGTTTTAAGTAAAAGGCCAAGTATTCTACTTAAGTTGGATATGAAGAAAGCTTATGATCGGGCTGAACGGGGTATTCTTCTTGAAATCTTGAAAGCAATGGGTTTTAGTGAAAGATGGTGAAGATGGATGTTTGGTTGTCTCTCTTCTACACACTTTTATGTCCTTTTTAAAGGTAACCTTATTGGTTTTTTAAGTGCATCCAGAGGATTACACCAAGGCGATCCCTTGTTTGCAGTTTTCAAAATCTCAAATTCTGATCTGATTATTTCGCATTTACAATATGTTGATGACACACTGATTTTTTGTGATGATGAGCCATGCCAAGTCACTAACATTGATAGATTCTTGGAGATTTGCGAAGTTACACTTGGCTTTCAAGTGAATTTCCATAAATCTTTTGTGATTGGTATCAAATGTGATGAAAATTTGATGAAGAGTTTGGCAAAAGTCTTGGGATGTAAGATTGGCTCTTTCCCTATCTCCTATCTTGGTCTCCCTATCTCCGATACTACCATTGGAGTTTGGGACATAGTGCTCGAAAGAATTCAAATGAAATTAGACCTCTTGAAGAATAAGAACCTCTCTTTGGGTGGTCGGGTGACGTTATTGCAATCATGTTTATCCAATATTTCGGTGTACCTGATGGGTTTAATCAATATGTGTTCCTTTATTGCATGGAAAATTGCTCGTATGATGTGGAATTTCTTGTGGGGTTCTTGTGCTGAACAAAGGAAATTCCATCTTTTAAGGTATGATAGAGTATGTACCAGAAAACGTGAGGTTGGTTTGGGAATTAGAAACATCAGATTGGTTAATCAGGCTTTACTGTGTAAGTGGTGGTGGTGCAATTTTCATCTTAAAGATCAACTTTGGTGCAAAGTTCTCTCCGCCAAATATGGGATGGACAGATTCCATCTTTGGCGTGGGGGTGGGAGAGGCAATAGTATATCGTCTATATAGAGGGATATCTTCTCTTGCAAACTGATGATTTCGGGTTATTTTAGATGGAATATTGGGGGTGGTGGGCGGGTGGCTTTTTGGCACCACAAATGGATTGGGGAATTTCCATTGAAGGCATTATTCCCTGATTTATTTGCTATTGTTGTTAATCCAAATTTGTTGGTTTGTGAGGCAGTTGATAAAAGGGGATTTCAAATTTCTTGGAATATACCATTGTTGTATTCTCGTTTAACCGGTGTGGTTTTCTCCCAATGGTGTTCTTTGATGGAGTTACTTGATATTGCATATATATCATCAAATGCTGAGGATGAAGTAGTTTGGGAGATTGAGGATGATGGAAGGTTCTCAGTTAAGTCCTGTTACAATCTCTTCTTCCACGATCGTTGGAGATGGTCATATCCTCAGGTGGCATAGGTATGGAAGTGGCCCATCCCTCTTAAGGTTCGTGTCTTTATTTGGCTGGCAGCTTTGAATAAAGTTCTCACCATTGACAATGTTATTAAAAGGGGCAAAATTTTTCCAAATGTTTGTCTTCTTTGTAAGAGCGATGGGGAATCGCGACCACACCTTTTTATTCATTGTCCTTTCACCACTCGTATATGGGGGTGGCTTTTTGGAGTTCTTAGTATCAATATTATGTTACCTCAATCAGTGGGAGAGATTATGCACCAGTTTGAGGAAGGCTCTAATTTGATTGTTTATAGCCTCGGCTCTATATAAACTATTCCATTATTATTTTTTTGTTAATTGGATTTTTTTTTTTGCAATACTGTTGTTAAAATTTTTATTTTAAATATTAGAATGGATATTTGTTTATTTATTTTGGTGCATTATTGTGCAATCCTGTACCGTTATATTCTTGCAAACATTGTAACAAAATTGTGTTGTCTGTATTGTAATTCATATGATCATAATGTTCTGATTCTAAATGAAGAGATTTCAATTTATTTTTTTTTATTTATTTCAGTTCTCCCATGACCATAACATGTTGATTATTCATCTCTAAGTATCACTTTCTTAGATGAGGCTCATCATTACTATCCATAGAGACATAGAGAGTAATGCAATTGCAATATCTTAAGTTTTATTTTTCGTTTTGGGAAATATTTTTTATATTTTTTAATTGTGCGCCCTATTTTTAGTACGCATGTCTAAAATTTCATTATGAGAAGATTTTTAATCAAAATAATAAAATTAATATAGTGATATGCATTCTGAACCATATGAAGAAGATCTAATTGTTGAGATTTCACATATATTACTATCCATTATAAGTTTGCTTTATGGAGAAGCACATTGATCTGAATTGGATTATCACCCTCCGATTAGCAAAAGGTAAAATGATAAATAAATTTAAAAAAAAAAAGAATAAAAATAAATAAAGTTGCATAATCAGAGAGAGGAAGATATCAAGAAAAAAAAACCGAAATATGAGAGAGAGAGAAGCACATCGCACTGCACATTTATTTATATAGGGTTGTCACCCCACATTAGCAAAACAATAAAGTGCTGAAAATAGAAGCAGAAATACAGCATTGAGAGAGAGCATTTTAGCAGGGGAAAGTGCATATGCATTGGAAGGGATCGCGGCATGCCCCTGTTGCTGCTTGACCCAAAGTCTGGAAGCATAATTTGTTGCAGTCATTCGGGTCGCAGTTGCTGGGAGGCTGGAAAAGCTTGCAATAGTTTACTTGCTGCGCCATTTCACCTGCACCCAACTCCAAAGATTTTGGACACAAAAAATAGCAAAGAAAACAAGAGAGAGAATTTTAATCATAAAAAAATAGCAAAGACCGAGTATTGAATAGAATTACTCAAGTTTACCGGGAGACGAAAGAAGGACAAGGAAAACTAGGGCAAAAGGTGTGAAGACCTTCATCTTGGAAGAACTTAGAGCAATGGATTACTTTACTAGTGATCACTTTGTGGTTTTGGACTAAATATTTATAGAGAGTTAAGGGCAAAATCTTTGCAAAAGATAGTTACCGTTTCCTTTGAATTTGCTTGAAGAAATAAAAAATCTTCTCAACGAATACTGAATTTATTCATTTTGAAGACACCAAAGCTGTGTTCAATGAATATGTTTGCACAAATTGTTTAGGGAATATCTCTATTACTGATTCCTAAAATGATCATGTTATAAGTACTGGTGATCCTATTATAATAATGGGTTATGAGAAATGTATTTCACCTAATAAAGTATTCTTCTTGTATTAGAAACTAATTTTCCTATTAGGGCAGGTTTGGATAGGAGGAAATTAAGAATTTTAGATATTTGAAATCCAAGAAAATCTATAGATTAATATCAAGGATTTTCCTATTAGAGCCGGTTTAGATAGGAGGAAAATTAAGAATCTTAGATATTTGAAGTCCAAGAAAAACTATAGATTTCTAATATCAAGGATTTTTGTCATGGATTCTTCAAATCTGTTGTTTGGATAAACAATACAAAACTTATGGATTCCTTGCAATAATTTCCATACCCATTGTTTGGTAACAAACCTCGATACACTTTCTTTCTCTAAAATTTTTATATACTTTCTCTCTCTAAAACTCAAAATTTGGGATAGTGTCCTATAAAAAAATTTAGATAGTTTCTCTCTTAACAATTTGATATGGTATCTCTCTCTAAAATTTAATATACTTTCTATCCAAAATTTAAATTTGAAATTGTCTATCTAAAAATTTAAAGATAATGTCTCTCTCTCAAAATTTTAGATGCTTTACTCTCTCTAAAATTTAATGTAGTATCTCTTTCTAAAATTTTAAAATATTCTCTCTCTAAAATTTGAAACTTGTATAGTTCCCTCTTCAATAATTTTGAGATAGTTTCTCTCTCTAAACATTTTTAAATGGTTTCTCTCTCTAATTTATGATATATTTTTTTTCTCAAGTTTTAAGACACTTTCTCTTTCTAAAAGAAAAAATTTGAGATAATTTCTCTCTAATAATTATGCGATAGTTTCTTTTTACGAAAAACTTTTATGTACTTTCTCTCTCTCTAAAATTTGATATAGTTACTCTTTTAAATTTTAAGATGCTCTCTCTCTAAAACTTCAAGTTTGAGATAGTTTCTCTCTCTAAAATTTATAAATAGTTTGTCTCTTTAAAATTTGATACAGTGCATTTCTAAAATTTTATATACTTTACCTCTCTAAAGTTTAAAATTGGGAAAATATCCCCTTATCTTCTATTTTTAACTTCTATATCTCACTAGACTCAAGAAATGAAAATATTACTTGTAAGCAAAAAGGATCCATCTTTTCTATCCTACAACCCCCTAAACCCTCTTTGTCCATAAATTTTTTATCCAAATAAACTCGAAAATAACACCATATCCAAACTTTTCTACTCCGTTAACATCAGTCTTTTGAACCACCCTCTCTCTCACATCACCGTGTCTCTCTCAAAAATCCGTCTCTCTTGACTTTCTCTCTCTCTTTCTATCTCTATTTTTTTGGGTATTCTCTTAGTTTCTCTCCATCTATATCTATTTTGGGATTTTAAGGATTTTCATTAGTTTATTTTTATCCCTATCTCATTTTTTTGTTTTTTTTTTGGATCTTTTTCAATTTCTCTCTATCTCTTCCTATCTCGATTGTTTCAGGCATTTTTTTAGTTTTTCTCCATCTCTATCTTGAGATTTTTAGGGGTTTTCAAGAGATACTCGATTTCTCCCCCTCTCTTTATTTTTGTATTTCTCAATATTCATCTCAATGTCTCTATTTTTTCAATAATCCCTAAAATATAAAGTTATAAGGTGCTCAAAACCCCATATTGCCATCAAGAGTCTCTTCAAAAACCCCCAAATCAAGTATGTAATTTTTTTTTTTTCTTTTTTCTTTTTTTTTGCTTTTTTTCCAGCATCCTTTATTTCCTTGGGTTAGCCCTCTCTCTATCTCTTCCTCACACGGTTTCTCTCTCTCAACTTCTAATCTTTTGAGATCCGCCCCTCTCAAAGGTTTTTTTAGAATAATGTTAAAAATAATTTTTGATGCATAGAATAGGTCTGACTGCTATATTTTGGGAGAGGTTTTTTTAAAGAGGTTTTACTTCTATATTTTGTATAGTTGTAACAATGAATAGAGTGCGCGAAAATGCGTAGATACAATTATTGGAAGCAATTATCTAGACATCTATTTTGGGGCTGATAAGGATCTCCCTATATTCATAAAAATTTTAGGTTTTGTTGGCATCATCTCAGACACTTCTGCCAATTTTAACAATTATTTCTTTATTTAGTAATGATTGTATGTGTTTCTGGTTATTTGGCCTTTGCCAATTTCAACAACTATTTCTTTATTTAGTAATGATTGCATGTGCTTCTGGTTATTTGGCCTTGATTATGTTTACTCCTATTTAGAAGTACTGCAACTTTTGCTTATTAAGTATCTGAAATTGGTAGAATTACCTTCGTTTGCTGATTAAGTGTCTGAAATTGGTAATTACCCTGCTTGTCAACTTTGTCCTCTGGATTCAATGTGGCACACATGGTCTTTGATTTTTTCTAAATACAAAATACAAGTAAAGGGTTCTCAAGTTACATATAGTTGTTTAAAAAAGGATAGTATAGATATAGTTGTAAAGCTATGGCTGATCAAGTTACATACAAGCATATGAGACTGAAATCTGATGATTATATAAAACTAGCTGTTCACTCAATTAAATATTGACTGCCCTTATCATTTGATAGATATGTTACTCTTATTAGAAGATTATTGTTTATATGATTAGTGTTCTATAGATTGAAGTAATAGTGTTGAACCTCATTATCTTTTATGCAGCTGTGAACATGGATGAAAAAATGTTCCTATGTATATATGGAGGTGAACTTTGCAATAACTTTGATGGTAGTATGGAGTATGTTGGGGGCGATTCATGTACTTTTTAGTTCATCGACAAACAAAATTGGATGAGATAAAGGAAGATGTAGCAAATCAATTCTCCATAGAGTCATCCAGAGTGCCACTTAAGTACATCTTCCCAAGTAACAAGAGACACCTTATTACGTTATTTAATGATCGTGATGTAGAAAGGATGTTATTTGCATATGAAGGTTGAAATGAGTTAGAAATCTATGTTTTCGATGGATGTGATTGCAAGAGTGGTGTTTATGTGGTCAATGGTAACACAAGGTACGCTGACCCATAAATTTGATCTAATCAACCTTTGTTTTATATAGAAGTTATGGATAGCATATGAATTTGGTCATATTTTAGAAATCTATAGATATTGTCTAATCACCCTATTGTTCCTTCCGATGTGTTAGGGACAACAATTTTGTGCGGGCCCTGCCCTGTTCTTCGAATGTTGAGGAAGGCAATAATGAACATAATACTATGCCTCGTTTGCTTTGCACATGGAAAACTGATTAACTAATATCGGTCAAGAATTCCGCAATATATCTTAATTTTGTGATGCACTTTGGAAGTATGCAATGGCGCATCACTTTGAGTATGTTTACATAAAAATGAGAACTATGGGGTGATGGCGAAATTTAAGAATCATAATTGCAATTGGGAGATTTATACTTGTAAAGATGTTCAAAATTAGGACATGGAGGAGAAAATGTTGGGGCTAACATCAATGTCCATAAGAGAGCCTCAAAACAATTTATCGCTAACCTTGTCCAAAGCTAGTTGGATGACACCCCAAGGTACAAGCCCAGAGAGATGATAAAGGACATAGCTCGAGATTATGGGATAGAGCTTCCATATCTCAAGGTATGGCGGGGGAAGGAGATAGCAATAACTGAGATGCATGGTACCGAAGAAGATACTTCTAATCGACTCCTAGCATACCTCGATCGCAATTTAGAGATAAATTTTGTCGAGTTTTTATATCACTTTCTGCTTCAATATATGGCTTTAAAAATGGGAACCGTCCAATTATCTTTCTTGATGGAACACATTTGAAAGCTCAATTGCTTGGTACATTGCTTGCCGCTACATCAATAGACTCTAAGGATCAGATGTTTCCACTTACATATTCTATCGTTGATACAGAGGATTATGACAATTGGTTTTGGTTTCTAGATAACTTGAAGAGTGCTATTGGGATGGATCAACCAATCACATTTATTTCCGATAGACATGTTGGGCTAGTCAACAATGTATCAGATGTGTTTCGAAATTCCCATCATGCTATTTGTGAGCACCACATGATAGAAAATCTTAGGAAGGACATGAAACATATTCGAAATGATGTTAAAAAGGCCATAATATCTGCTTTCCAAGGTGCCACACGTTCATTTCGGCGAGAGGAGTTCAACCTAAGAATAGCAGACATTCAAAATTATTCTCAAGAAGAATTTACATGGGTAGCTACATCAACTCCAGGGCGCTGGGTAACTTCAATATTTAGGGGAAAGCGGTATGGACATGTTACAACCAATGTAGCAGAATCTTTCAACAACTGGATTTTAGAAGCTCGAGAACTCCCAATACTGCAATGCCTTGAAAAAATTAGGAAGCAAATGACCCAATTAGTGGTAGAGCGCCTTTTAAAGGCTCAAAATTGGACAACTACATTAACACCCTCTGTGGAAAAGAGTTTGGTAGCAATTGTAAAGACTTCTATCTCATTGTGTATGATATGGGTTTCAAATGACGAGTTCGAAGCAATTGGTGACCATAATAGCTGCACAATAAACATTAGCACACGAGAGTGTGAGTGTCAGGCTTGGTAGGCATTAGGCCTACCATGTAAGCATGCATGTAAGCCATTCTGATGGTTAAGAGAGATTTATATGAGTATTGTGATGACTAATTTACAGTTGTAAAGTACAAAGAAAGTTATACCAAACCGATACGGCTAGTCTCATACTTTGATATGTCTTTGCAAAGAGAGTCATCTTCTTATGAGCTAGAAATACTACCTCCATGTACGAAACGTCCTCCTAGGTGTCCCATAAAGAAACACATTGAATCACAAGAGGTGAAAGTGAGGCCTCTTCAGTGTAGTAGGTGTGGCCAGCATCGACATAATAGAGCTACATGCAAGGCGACTCTTTCATGTGAGGCCAGTATAATTTGTTGCTGAATTTTGTACTCGTTATTCATATTATGCATGTTGCTCATACATAAAGCTCCATCATTATGTGTAATGCACCATCATCTCTTTCATGTGTAATGTTATGTATCAAACAAATGCTTGCTACTGATTTGGAGATTTAGAAATAAATGTATGTGTTGATTTTTAGTTGCAAACAAATGTATGTTGCTGATTTTTCACTTAAGTTCATTATGTGTAATGCACCATCGCTTTCATATGTATAGCTTGTCAAGCACAAAATCGAGGAGTCAAGCACAAAATCAAGGAGTTGGAGCCCGTTGCGAAGGGACGAGACCTAGCCAGGTTTTTATACAAGGCATCCATTTATAGGCCCTTGGTGGTCAATTTGTAAAACTTTTGGGCCCCTGGCGGGTTTTTATACAGGGCATCAATTTATATGGTTGGTTATGTTTTGTAGAATATTTTTTGGGCCTTCTTTTGGTCTTTTGTGATATCACAAGTTTTGATCGAGTTTTAGTCACTGAGTTGCAAATGATTGCTTGTATTGGAACTGAGCTCAAAATCCTTGTCATGACGGTAACATTCAACGGCTTGGAATGCATATTATTGTGGATATATCTCATGCATATGTAGCTATTATTACAGTTGTGATTGAAGTAAGCATATGTAGCTATTAGCCTATTACTATAGTTGTAATTGAAGTAAGAGGACCATGGAAAAAGTTCAACTATGTATTTTTCTTGGTGCACCATTAAAAAAAAGTTACAGTTTTTGTAAATTTTAAGTATTTTGAGAGAGAGAGAGTTTTGGTGCACCATTAAAAAAAAATATAGTTTCTTACAAATTGTAGGTATTGAGAGAGAGATATTACGGGGTTTGGTTACAGGGGAGATGGCAGTTACAGTGGATAGTTAGAAAATGAACATGACACTTGATCTTGTTGAGGGTATCTAATTTGAATTTTAGTAGTATTTATATCTGCACTATTATATTTGACGTCCATATCAATGGGTTGGATAGTTCGCATGTTGTCTTGTTTCATCTGGTTGATGTTCTCTCGATTCACAGTGTGCTATGGGTAAAGATGCAAGACTTTAGAAAAAGATTTTACAGTTACTGATTTTAAGTTGCAAATAGTGATTTTAAGTTTGTTGAGTTGTAAGTCACTCGGTAAACTGAATTATAGAACGAGATAAAAGATGTGAAGAATGGATGGGGTTCCTTCCATAAAGGACCTTCTATGTTTGAGAAGAATGAGGTTATGATCATGGCCAAATTTTAAGTGGCTTGTCTTTTTTTTTGTTAGCAATTTTTGTTGAGGCCTAAGGATGTAAATATATTGTGCGGAGGGACAGTTGGCATATTAACATTGACACAATATTTTCTTGTGTTATCAACATATTTCTCTTGAAATGAACATGGGTACAATTTAATGGGCACAAGCCTCTCAAAATTCACATACACAATCACTTTAAATACGTATAAGAAAGTACACATGCGTTCTTTACATTCATATTGGACTCTAGGTGTATATAAAGAGAATATAGAATGAGACCATTTACTTTCGATACAAAATGATCACATTAATCTTGACCATTGGATGGGAAATTGAGATGACTGCAATTATTCCATTGACCAAGCTCAAACTTTAAAAAAAAAATTCTCAAACTTACATATCCAAGATATCAAATTTTATATCAAATGGTTGTAAAAAATTGTGACTACCTTGTATCAAAAGTAGATGGTCTCATTGTATACAATCCCATAAATAAATTCATATTGGACATGTTATTCCTCTATCTAAACTCAAGAAATTCGTTTGAGCATGGGTTCAAATTTGGCTAATGAAGGAGCTCTCTTTCTTCATAGTTTGTTTTTCTCCATCTATTTTTTTCTTCCTTATTCATTAAACACAAATAGAGGTTCAGAACCTATTAGAAACAATAGGAAACAAAGGGAGATATTACGCCATTCCCTCTTTAACACACCTACATGACACAGAGAGATTGCCTTCAACATCACAGCATTTATGAGATTACAATAGTTACAAAATAAATTAAAAAATCTATGATCATTTATTATTGAAGGGGTATTCACTATCCCTCAGTTACATCCCCACAAAATCACCCATTATCCAGGGGCATGAACACATATTTATAAAAGAAAATACGAAGGAACAAAAACAAGTGTGCTCAACAAATGCTTTGGCAGCAGCAAAGCACGGGCATAAATTAAATACTAAAGACAAACGCTGCCTCTGCAACTTCTTTAAACACCCAACCACACAACCCGTTTGATGCTGCACCCCAACTACAAAAGAAAGGATCAAAGGAAATAGAAGAATCCAAGGAAACAATTCTTACCAGCAAGTTAGTCAAATGATGAAAATAAATATTATAAATCAACACCATTACAAAATATATGGACATGAAGGGAAAGTAAAAGTTACAAGTGACACCAACAAGAGAAGTAAGTGAATATCTCTTGAGCTTGATAGAAAACAAGGTAAATAAGATCTGCAGCAGAGCAATAGATAAAGAACCGTGAAACATAGAAACCATGGAAGAAAAGGAGAATAAAAATAAAGGCAAAATATCTCATTATCCCCCTATTTTTAACTTTCATATCTCATGGACCCAAGAATTGAAAATATTATTTGTAAACGAAAGGTCTCTATCTTACAACCCCCTAGACCTCTTTGCCTATAAATTTTTGACCCAAACAAATGCTAAAATGACACCTTATTCAAACTCCTCGCTTCTCTAAAACTCGATCATTCTCTCTCTCTCTCTAAGACTCCATCTCTCTCTCTTCACTTCTGAGTGAGTATACCAGCCAAGGGGTTTAGGTTGAACTCGAACACGAGCACACTTTTTTATGTGTGAGAGAGAGATGGAGTTTTAAAAAGAGAGGGATGGAGTTTTAGATAGAGAGAGCGAGATGGAGTTTGAGTTTTAAGGAGAGAGAAGGAGTTTTGAGAGAGAGAGGATGAAGGGAGAGAGATGGAGTTTGGGTTTTAGAGAGAGATGAAGTTTTGAGAGAGAGATGATGATGTGAGAGTGAGATGGAGTTTTAGAAAGAGAGAGAGAGATAGAATCATTTTAGAAGTTGTTGAGGTCAATAATATATGGCCAAAAGGGTTTAGGGGGTTGGAAAATAGAAAAGATGGAATCTTTCTGCTTGCAAATAATATTTTCAATTCTTAGGTCTGATGAGATATAAAAATTAAAAATAGAGAATAATAAGATATTTTTTCTAAAATAAAAATATATATTTAACTAGCATGGAAAGAGGCCAAAAATCCAAAAGCATGGATAACATACAAATAGAAGATTTTAGGAGTTTATCAACACTTATGAACTCGTCAAGGTACTAGCAGACAGACGAGTTAACATATAAGCTTAGAGCAGGCACATATTCAATATCACTACTAGAAAAGAAATGATACCTCCACCAAAATGACTAAAGCATAGTTTTTGTTAGAGAAATGTATAGTGCACTTTAAGTGACTATTGAGAACCATGGGCCAAATGGTTCACCATCCAATGAAACAATGTGGAGTCATGGAGAGAGAGAGAGGGGTGCAACCCACCATCCACTCTGTGCCTTGAAAGCTTCAAAGGACCTTGAAACAGTTGAAAATAGCTTTTGATAAGAATGGAAACGAACTTGTTAGAGCTGAAATACATGTTTTGGTTTAGAAAGAGAGCATTACAAAGGCTAATAGATGTGAATAGAACCAGAACCAAAACCTAATTACCAAATAGAGTGAGAAAACCAGAATTCAACAACAGTGACATAACAATGATACAAATTATGATACAATAGAGTGAGAAAACCAGAACCAAAACCTAATTATGTAATACACACCGACAATAACATAATTTCTTAAAGTTCTCCACAACGGTGATCAGCAGAAGGAAACCAGAATTCAACAACCATTTACCAATTCAAAATCAAGTTCAATAGAATTGCTAAAACAATCAGTACACAGATGGCACAATGTAAATAAATTGCTCAATAATCTTCTTCACCCATGCAACATAGTGCGCATCATTATGATATCTTCTTTGGAAGTCACACATTCATCTTCTTAGCATGAAAACTGATAACCCATAACACAAAATATGAATGATAGAGGAAAATGAAGGAACCATAGTAAACAATATATAGCAGGAAAGACAAAGTATCATGCAAAAACTCCCCACTCCCTTTCAATTGATCTATCTCAAAGACCAATACAACAAATTCAAAAATATCTATAACTTAAAAAAAGAAATCTAAACAAGGACAAGATTTTGAAATGAAAATTCTGATATAGTATCTGAAAACAGCGAAAAATCAGGTATCTGTGCAAAAATTAGGTATCTGAGCCTTAGAACTTTATATTTTAGGGATTTAGTGAAAAAATAGAGACATTGAGAGGAATATAGAGAAATACAGAGAGAAAGAGAGAGGGAAAAACCGGACATCTGTTGAAAAACCCTAAAAAACTCGAGATAAAGATGGAGAGAAATTAAGAAAATGCCCCAAAAAAATCGAGATAGGAAGAGATAGAGAGAAACTGAGAAAGATCCAAAAAAACAAAACAAAAAACGAGATAGGGATAAAAATAAACTAATGAAAAGCACTAAAATCTCAAAATAAAGAGAGATAGAGAGAAACTGACAGAATGCCCAAAAATATGGAGATAAAAAGATATAGAGAGAAACTGATAAAGATCCCAAAAACAAAAAAAAACAAGATAGGGACAAAAATAAACGGATGAAAAGCCTTAAAAATCTCGAGATAGAGAAAGAGGAAGACACTAAAGAAAAAATCATATGAAAAAATTCGAGATAGAGAGAGGAAAAATGCAAAAAAGCGCTAAAAAAAATCTACATAGAGAGAGCATACCTGATGTAGTTCAGATGAACTGCCTCTGAGTTCCAGAGCGCAAGATCTATGTCCAAAGAGCGAGAGCTGCCTCTGGTTTTCGCAAGAGAGAGAGAGAGCTGCCTCTGATTTTCGCAAGAGACAAATGGAGGCTTGAGAGAGAGACGGTGATGTGAGAGAAAGAGGGTAGGTCGAAAGACTGACGTTAACGGAGTATAAAAGTTTGGATATGGTGTTATTTTTCAATTTATTTAGGTCAAAAATTTCTAGTCAAAGGGATTATGGGTCAATCAAATAACAAAAATGCAGCTAATTTGCTTAAAAGAAATATTTTTATTTTTTGGGTTTCATAAAATATAGAAAGAAGTTAAAAATAGAAGATAAAAATATTTTTTTTTTTTAATTTTCACTTTGAAACATAATTTTTGAAATAATTTCCCTCAACAAAATTTTAAGATAGTTTTTCTTTCTAAAAATTTCATGTATTTTTATAATATAAATTTTAAAATAATTCTTCTTTTTAAAATTTTAAGATACTTTCTCCCTCTAAAACATAAATTTTACAATAGTTTCCCTCTTCAAAAATATTAAGATAGTTTCTATCTTTAAAAATTTTTAAGTAGTTTCTCTCTCTAAAATTTGATAAAATTTCTATGTCTAAAATTTGATAAAATTTTTATCTCTAAAATTTTAATATGTTTTCTCTCTCTGAAATTCACAATTCAAGATAATTTCTCTCAAAAACTCAAAATTTGAGATAGTTTTTCTCTCAAAAATGACATATTTATCTCTCCAAAATTTTTCGGCAATTTCTCTTTCTAAAATTGGAATAGTTTCTCTTTAAAAGTTTAAAAATATTTTCTCTCTCTACAATTTTAAAAATATTTTATCTCTCTAAAACTTAAGATTTGATATAGTTTCTCTCTCTAAAATTTTTTGAGATGGTTTCTATCTCAAAAAAAAAATTTAGTACTCTCTAAAATTTGATATAGTTTCTCTCCAAAAATTAAAAAATGAGATTATTTCTCTCTCTTAAAATTTTGAAATAGTTTCTCTCAAAAAATTTGCATGTATTTTTTCTCACTAAAATTTGATAGTCTCTCTCAAACTTAAACTTTGATATAGTTTCTCTCTCTGAAATGTTGGATAGTTTACCTCTCTATAATTTTTTGGTATTTTCTCTCTCTAAAATTTTAACATACTTTCTCTCTCTAAAATTTTAACATAATTATTATCTCTAAAAATTAAAATTTTAGATAGTTTCTTTCTCTAAAATGTTGAGATAATTCATCTCTCTAAAAATATTGGTACTTTCTGTCTTTAAAATTTTAACATAATTTCTCGTTTAAAATTTGAAATAGTTTCTCTCTATAAAAATTTTGAGATAATTTCTTTCTTTAACAAATTTAAGTACTTTCTCTCTCTAAAATTTCATGCCTACCAAATGCTCCCTATCGAGGGAGCCCATGAGTGAAATCCATAGGCCTTAGAGTAAAAAAATAGGTTTTAGTGTAGAAATAAAATCATTAAAAAATAAGTTTTATTTCTATGATTTTGATTTTGACAATATCAAAAAATTTAAGAACCCATACTTTAAAATCCATGTACCCAAACAGGGATGGGCTCTAACCCTCCCCCTCCGCCGCTGGTCTCTCTCGGAGGGAAAACAAGGCATATTTTGCCTTTTGTCCGCTTTCACTTGCATCCATTGTAGTATGTAGAGATATTGGGTCACCTAGGAACTATCATTTAAATATTCAGTCTAGAGATGGATCTTACATTTTTCCCAAGTGATAATGGTTTGAAAACTCACTTATCAGGATCATGAGTTCTTGATCATGATTAATGAATTAATTCTATTCTTAAATATGCACCTTTTTAATATGAAATATCTTGAATCAGCAAAGATAAATTCCCACAATTTTTTTTTTTTGACAGTTCTCCAATGTGCTAATTTCTTATCCGTCCCACATTTCCATGTTTTAAAACGTTTAGTGGTATAGAGGGACATTTTTTATAAAGAATATGGGACATGAAGGATTAAATTTAGGTTGGGATTTGACATCTCTTGTTGCTTTAATAAACTTTTAAATGGATCATATTCTAAACTTATTCTATATCTTTTTTGCTAATTTTGACACCTCTTGCCATATATTTGACAAGTACTTTCTTATGGACCATTCTTTGATTCCTAAATTATAGCTCATAAATTAATTAGGGTGTGGTTTGTACAAAGTTGAGGCCCTAAACAATCGAAGTAAGACATATCTAAAGATTAATTTTCAAAAAATATTTGCGATGGTATAAAATTTGGACTTCAAAAATGGTATAGATTGGACAGATCTATAACACTAAAAAATATTGAAAATTGATGGCCCAAATAATCTAGTACAAGATGGACTATTTTCCATATTTGAAATCTAATCTTCTTTTTAACATCGATACATTTTTGAGGCCGAGATGTCAAGGGTTTTTCAACATTGAAACAACCTCTTCTAGTGATTTCTTTTTGAGGTGCGGCTTACTTTGAATGTTAGGGCTCAACTTTATATAAACTTTTTCCAATTAATTACCTGTCAAATAGCCCATCCATCTCTCCCTCTTAAAAAAGGATCTAATAAATTTCTAAAACATCATCCAATAAGTAACTATGCATGAATGCTTTTTTTCATGTTAATAATTTCCATTCTCTTGCTTTCTATTGCTCTAGAATATTTTGGACATGTTTGCTTGCGAAGAGTTTTGTTTTGGAAAACTGAAACTTCCGGATATGAAAGGGGCGGCTTCCATTTTTCCACCCCATTTTTGGAACCAAGTGGATGGTGATGACTCAAAGTAATGGTTATAGAATTCTATTTGCTTCTAATCTCATTTGGGGCAAGTTTTACTATTTTGAAATTCGACGATAAATTGTTGCTTCATTCCCGCCCGCCATCACTTGTGCAAAGGGAAAATAAAAAATAAAAATAAATCCTATTTTATCTTTTATATATAAAAATAGTTTCATAGATTTTATATGTTGTAATGAAAGAGTGATGATCCTATGAAACCCTCCCACATTCATGTGTATAGGACTTCAAATGATCACTATTAAATTTGACACAGATCTCTAAAAAATCAAATCTTATATCTATGTGATAACTTTTCTAGAGATCTGTGTCAAATTTAATGGTGATCATTTGAGGTCCTACATACATAAGTGTGAGAGGGTTTGATAGGATCATTATTCATAATCAAATCTCATTTTTTAAGAGCATAAGGTGAACTTTAATTATATTGCTAAAGAAAAGCTTTATTTAAATTATATTTCATAAATCACATGAGGTCCCACTTTTTTTAGTAGTGAAAGAGTGTTGTATTCACTTTTTTGTTGATGAAGTACGAAATAATGTCAGAAACCAATGGTGCATAATGTACGCACACCATAGGGGCTATGGTTTCACATTCTATGATACACCTTAGGGGCATCCACATATTGGAACCAATGATGTATAATGTTTACCGGTGGGAGATATTAGGCTTTTACATTTTGGCAAATTTTGTCTTTGAGCTACTACAATCAAATATCTCTTTTTTAAAAAAAAAACGGAAAAATTATAAAAAAAACCCAAGTGTACAATTCCTATTACCCTCAACCCAACTTTATCTCTCATTTATTATCTCAAAACAAAAAAAAAAAAAAACCTAAAGTACAGTAACACTTTTACCCGTGCCCCTCTCTCTCTCTCTTTTTCCTCCTTCGGTCAAAACTGCAGTCCGGCAGTCAAAACAAACGGTCTTGCACTTTTCGTTCCATCAAAACTGCAGCCCGGGGGTATATTATCTATTATTCCCTTGGGTAAAACCTAACATAGGAGTAATTTTAGGACTCTAATTATGGGGATATAACCTTTTAAACCCATAGACTAACTAAAAAGAAAATGAATTAAAATATATATGTAATAAAAATTATAATGTCTAAAGATTATTAAAGATTGTTCAATTATCAAAGGGCGAGATCTAAATGCCAAAAGCTCAAATTCTTCTTTTGAAAATAATTGTCCAGTGATTCTTAGGTGTTTCACAAATATCAGATTGAAAATTTCTCCTAAGTAGATCTTTTGAACGAGGGAGTAAATTCATAATAATATTTCCATCGGAGTGTATTAGATGTTCAACATTCTTTTCTTTTGGGTAATTCAGTAGGAAAGACAAACCCTATCCGTTTTTTCAATAGATTGGGGAGTTACAATTTGAAGACGTTAATTGGGGGTGTCAGTGATAAAAATAGATAGTAAGATGTGGTAATTGGATGTGGGGATGCACGACAACCCCAACCCCTTTCCTTATTACTCGCCCAACATTGGCAACGAACCATTGTCTTGCCCTTTAAGTCCTGCTAGGGAATTGAAATTGGACTTCATTGACCATTGATAAGTGCAAATGGTGGATGGTTTGTCGGACAAAGTCCTAAAATGGAATGCTTAGAACGATAGCATCTTTCAGAATGAAATTTGCTGCAGTGGCTAATTAATATAGGGACACGGTTTCTATGAATCCATATAGAAATGAGTCATCTCTTAAAAATCTATTTTTGAGATGGATTTTTGGACTTAATTTTTAAAGAAATGTAATCTCAAAACATGGAGATAATGAATATGAAAAAAAATAATTAAATTTTAAAAATTAGAAACAATAAAAATAGTAATTAAATTTTAAAACTTAGAAACAATAAAAATATTAATTAAATTTTAAAACTTAGAAACAATAAATACATTAAGAAAACATTGAGACCGTTAAGTTTTAATTTGTTTTAGATGAACCACCTATTTGCCTCCATCTTTAAAATAGATGATGTATACCTTAGGATGCGCAAATATAGAAATGAGGTCCCACTCGCATGAAACAATTTTCCTTAATATATTCAGACAGGCATAGACATATACATACGGAGGTTATGGAAGTAATGGGTATGCGAATACACATGCCAATCATTATAATGTTGACATAAAGGATAAAGTTGATATAGAGCCGAGGCTTTAAACAATCAAATTAGAGCCCACTTCAAAAATTTCACTAAAGGTTGTTGTTTTAATGCTCAAATATCTTCAAATTTATTATCTCTACATCAAGATACATGATCATGAGAAAAAAAAAATGGATGTCAAGTTTTAGAAATAGCGCATCTTGTAATGCATTTTTGGACCAAAAATTTTCAAGATTTCATAGATCTGCTCAATCTACACTACTTTTAAAACTTTAAATTTTATAATTAACGATAAAAATATATTTTAAGGCTGTCATAAAGATTTATAATATTAAAATCATATTTCTTGACACTATTTTAAGGTAAGCTTTACGTTTATTGTTTAGAGCCTCCTTCTATACAAACCACACCGCATGTAAGACATCTTTTAATGTGGTGAAGTCACGGTCGCACCCCAAAGAGAAGCTTACTAAACAAGTGAGACAAGCGCTTAAGGCATACATAAACTATGGAAAAGGGCCTCTGTTAGTAATGCCCACACAAGCCAATTATACGTGCTCTGGCCACGTATTGCAAGGCGATGACTCTCATAGATGCCCATGCACAAGGGCTATTACAAAAGGCAAAGGTTTCTATGCGGCCAGCCCTCATATTATAGATGCTTATGTAGAAAAACGGGCTTGGCAATAAATATATTTTTAAATATAATTTAATCTTAATTTTTTAGATTATATAATCTTTAATATAGAGATCATGATTATGAATTTTTTTTTTAAACTAAAAATAATAATTAGATTAGGAAAACATTTTGATCATTAGTTACAATTGTTTTTTGATGGACCACCTATTTGTATCCATCTTTGAGATGGATATTTTATACCACCGCAATCGCATATTGTTAATGCGGCCCAGCCCTCATGAAACAATTTTCCATTACAAAATTCAAAACCATTTAAAACCCTCTCATGACCATTGTTGCCAGCACACTAATCTAGCCATGTTAATGGTCAACCACGCCTCTTGCACATGGTCATATTCTAAGTTCTTAGTGGTCCACCAAGACCCATCTTAGCCACTCTTCCGCACCATATCCCACAAGGCCTCACACCAAAGGTCTTTGCCACTAGTCCACATGCATGCATGCGTCTGCGCCATAGTTATCAGGAGTGGGAGCGGGAGTGGGAATGGCTCCGACTCTTATTCGTGGATCAAAGCATTGGATTGATGGCTTTCCGAAGCTCCGGAGCTTAAGGGGCGAGTTCCAATCAGGGTAAAAGTTGCTGATCGAGATCCCATATGAAGAGGGAGCGCATTCCTAATACAACGGCATCTAGATCCTTACTTAACGAGTACGTGGTCCACGTATAATGGGATCACGCTTTCATACTCAATAGGAGCGACGTCCCATTTGAATTTGTGTAGCTCCCCCATATAAGAATAATCGTGCTCCTAGAGTTGGAAAGGATTGAACTCCATTCAAGCACGGATTGCGTTCTGCATATGATGGTTGGCACTTCCATTGCCGAACTCCAATTGTATCAAGAACCCAACTTCATTACACATGGATTCATGCTCGCACTAAGCACGGCAACCTGTTTCCATATGTTTATTCTAGAAGCCAGTGTCCTATATAGCAATGGCCCATGGGGCTAGATCCATACACAACCAATCCTAAATGTCTATGGATTAATTAAATTCCATTAATCCTGTATGAAATAAATTCTTTTTTTTTTCTTTTTTCATTGAAGTTCTTTGTATGAAATAAATTCTTTCAATGCTTTATACAATCATATTCTTGAAACGGCATATACCAGTGTTGTTCAAAATCTCATAAATGATATGCGCATCGTCATCACGTAGGCCGTTTGTGTACATGGAAATTATGCTTAGGAAACAAATTAATAGTGTGATGCATTACCAACGTAATATATTACCAAAAGATGTAATGTTTTTATTTGGGTACCATCTGGATGCAACTTAAGCATGGATTGCTATTGTTTGGCTACGTCCAAAAGAAATTTAGGAAATGCATTACCTTTATTTTAGGATGAAAATACTGCATGAAAGTTTGGCTTAAAATATATATTTTTATTTTAATAGTTAAATTTATTTAAGAAGTTTCTTTTAGAAAGCTATAAATCGGTAAAATAATTTTATTCAAAAATACGAAAAAATTCAAGTTCAGTTCTTTATAAGGACATAATTCTGTGAACGTAGAGATCACACTCCTAAATTTGAGAAATCGTGGAAATGGGATCTACAATTTTCAAAAACATGCACTGTGCGATGGTGGGATCAAGATCTTTTGTCCATAGGAATTGGATTTTTTTAGGTTAAAATAACTGGCCTACTATTAGAGATAGCTAAACCGCTCAAAGGCGCACCGGTACGGGACTTGCGAGTACATTGTAATATTTTGCCATTGACAAGGTTCAACCTAAGTTGACCCCAATGCATGACAAAAGGGAACTGACAATATGAGTGGCTAAGCACTACAATTAAAAACGACAGTAGGGTCTGTATTGTGCATAATGCATATGTTGGGCCTAATTTTTTCCAGTACTCTCACTCAAAACGTTTTGTGCTTTTTATAAATGCACGTGAAATGGCATCAATTGTAGAGGGCAATGGTTTAAAAAACGGATCAGTGACCCGGATTGGGCTTCCAAAAAATCGATTCGGATCGGGAATCGGGTGAATCGGTCAGAATAAAGCTTAAAAAAAATTCGAAAAAATTATTAAAATTCATTATAAATATTGTTTTTTAGGAATTCAATAAAAAATGAGGGTACTCC